>JAQGAZ010000300.1:0-73886 GCA_034692225.1 Polydesmus complanatus | reverse complement strand
TTTCAATTTCAAAATCGAATCCCTTGTATAAGTGCTGATGGCTTTTTGAAAGTAAATAATCGGTTGCTGGGTGAAGTAAGTACAGTACCGAGTGTTAAAGAAACCACTAGGCCTACAGTATTATATTAATTAACGTAAATATTACATTCATTTTTTTTTTTCTACAATTTTAAGATTTTGGGCGTAATAGCTACTTACATTGTAGTTATGCTAGAAGTTAGTCAAGGAAGATCATCGTAATTCTGAAAATAAATAAATAAAATAAAAACAAACGTGTGAATTTTTTAAGATGATTGTTATACAAAATTTAGAAAGATTAAATCCAACCGTGGTTGCGGTAATGATATTTTACAGTCTGTTAGTGCAAGATTTTGCGTCATGTAAAAATATTTCCTTTTTTAAAAAATAAAAGCTATTACACTGTATTTTTGTTATCGAAAATAAGAATTAAATTAGTTTGAATTCTATACAATTTTCTATTTTGTAACCTATACAAATGTAAAATTACGATAAATTGGTTGCTAGTTTTGGTGTCTTGGTGATGATTAACTAGAGTAAAAAGTTAAGCTGTGACAGGCTGGGAGTGTTGGCGTACTCCTGTAATCCAGCTTCGTGGAGGCCGGGGGTGGGAACGGTTTGAGGTGAGGGACCTAGCTCAACGCTGTCTATGTCGATTGGGCTTCCGCGAGATAATAAGAGATGAACCGGGCCAGGGCGGAGACGCAGCAGCCAAAAATCTCCGTGTGGAAAGAGTAATCGGATCGAGCCTGTGAATAGATACGTTGAGCCAGCCTCGCCGATATAATCAGACCCACTTCCATTTTTTGCCTTTTAAATAAAAATTAAGCCCAGTTTGACAATCACAAATTAGTCGAGAAAATCAATTTGCCGAACAATTTCGAATTTTTATTTTTATTACCTTAATTGTGCATTTAAAAAAAAATTGCATCTATGCATTATTTTACGTGGAACTGTATTTTTTAAGTTACGGTATATTATGTAAAGTACGTACGCGGGTATACCTTAAATAAAAACACAATGCCGTTAATTAAAGCATAGAATACATTAATAAAAATAAATATATTAAATTTAAATAACTGCTATTAACTTTCTAAGCAATTATTTTGAAATGATCTTGAAACACTTTTCCGTTAATTTCATCAAGACAACTATTTAGATTACTAATTGCGATTAATTTCCTACTGTCAATTTGACACAAATGAGCGATCATTCATTAGATGAAGTAATTATTGATCTGCATATACATTTTCATTACGGTAGACTACTTGCACGTATTTATTAATATTTATTAGGCGCGCACCAAACAGTAAAAAACGATGGAAAAGGAAATTATTTTGGAAGGATTTTATCCGCTTTCTATTTTAGGTCGTTTGTTGGGCTATTTCGCATTTACAAACGTCGGGCAAGTGAAATCTACTTCCGAATTACGCGTCAAATTGCTAAGTTTCAATTTGCTAGTTACTGCATTATTTACACTCACAATTAATGCGTCTTACATTATATCTCTTTCGGATATTAAAAATGCCATAGAAATAAGTAGCGACGATGCCATCTCCTTTACCCAATCCGTTACTTATACGATAGTTATTTTTTATCAAATATTTGGGATGTCCATGATAATTCACGCCAACCTCAAAACTAAAGCGTTCATCGACTTCCTCCGTCACTGGAATTCCGTTCAAAGTTTGTTACGCTGTCGAAAATATATCAAAAGATTTGGATATTTCATCACTTTCGGAATTTTGATTATCAGCATAATTTACATTATTTTCCGCTACACTTATTTTGCAAGCCCAGTAACTATAGATAAAGTTTTTAAAGCGATTTCTTTGGTGATGTCCACTTCCGTGTGTTTATACTTTGGAGGGTTCATTGTGTATTTCACCAAAGCTCTACAGTGTTGTTTCGCAGCGTTGGAACAGGATTTAAAGGATTGCTTGGTACTAGAAAGCCATTCAAAAACCAGATTGAGCGTAATTCGCCATCGTCACGAACTGTTGGTTGGTCTCAGCCATCGTTTCAATGCCCTTCTGTCGCCTATTCTTATTTGTTACCTGATTATTGAATCTTGTTCTTCGTGCGTGTCCATCTACGAGACCATGGATCTACTTTTAGTCCAACACTCGCAAGATATGTTTAAAGTAGTTCGCCCAGCTGTCATTGCAACAATCAGATTTATACCCGTTATTGCTATTTGTTTGTCAGGAGAAATGATCACTCAACAGGTTAGAGAAAACGTTATACATGTACCCTACTTATAAAAAGTTTTGCCATTTTTTTTTTGTACTTTTAATTTAATTATAATATTTAATCAAATTTTCTATTTACGAGTATACATTATGAAATCTGCGATAAATCGGCGATAAAAAAAATAATTGTGTGTTTACAAATTTTTTTGAAGGCTTCATCTCTTATTCAGCAATTGGCAAGTCACCCGTTGCATCAATTGACAATTGATTCAAACTTTCAAGTATGTTATTGTAACAATGATTAAATATTTTTATTGATAAGAATAATTTTTTTTTTAAAAAAAAAAAAAGCTTGAAATGCTGCGTTTTCAATTTCAAAATCGAATCCCTTGTATAAGTGCTGATGGCTTTTTGAAAGTAAATAATCGGTTGCTGGGTGAAGTGAGTACAGTATAAGAACCGAGTGTTAGAGAAAACACTATTATATTAATTAACGCTCATATTACATTAATTATTTTTTTTCTACAATTTTTAAGATTTTGGGCGTAATAGCTACTTATATTGTAGTTATGCTAGAAGTTAGTCAAGGAAGATCACCGTAATTCTGAAATAAAAAAAAAACCAGACGAGTGTTATCCAAAATAAGAATTAAATTACTGTAGTTACAATTTTCTATACAATTTTCTGTTTTGTAACCTATACAAATGCAAAATTACGATTAATCGGTTGCTAGTGTTGAAGCGTTGGAAGTTGCTGATGATTAACTAGAGTAAAAAGTGAAGCTGTGACAGGCTGGGAGTGTTGGCGTACTCCTGTAATCCAGCTTCGTGGAGGCCGGGGGTGGGAACGGTTTGAGGTGAGGGACCTAGTTCAACGCTGTCTATGTCGATCGGGCTTCCGCGTTAACTTTCGCATCAATATGGGGAACACGGAGGAGTTCGAGCTCCCCAGGTTGCTTAATGAGAGATGAACCGGGCCAGGGCGGAAACGCAGCAGCCAAAAATCTCCGTGTGGAAAGAGTAATCGGATCGAGCCTGTGAATAGACACGTTGAGCCAGCCTCGTCGATAAAATCGGACCCACTTCCACTTTTTTTTTTTTTTTTACATTTTTACTAAAAATTAAGCACTGTTGGGCAATCACAAATCAATCGAAAAAATCAATTTGCCGAACAATTTCGAATTTTTATTTATTTACTATTTAAAAAAGGAATTACAAACAGTTAATAGATTTATAATAATGTTTGTTTTATAATTTTTTTTTCAAGCGTAAACAAAATTGTTATTATAACCTTTTCGTTTAATTTGATATTTTGTTAGCGGCTATCTCGAAATAAATCAATATTAACATTTCGATAATAAAATAGCGCTAGCTGGGTGTTGCTTTATCTGTAAAAACTGTCCTCCACATCGAATCCGACTTCAACGATAATTGATAAAACATATTACAGTAATAATGATGGTGTTTCTCTATATTATCTGTCTGGCCTTCTCCATACCTTCTTTTGTTTTCTCGCACGGTTAGTAATCGGTTTTAATTGCTAGCTATTGCAAAATATTTACTCTGTTTGTTTGTTTTTTAAATATTTGTTTTAGTTTTAGTGCATCCTTCGCCGTTGATTCAGGTCGAAGTGGGAGAGAATGCGCAACTTCAATGCCGTTTCCAGTCTCCCATCGACGGCTGCTACTGGCTCAAAGATGACGGATTAATAGAGATCGAGAACCGATACGAATATTTGGGGGATCTGAACGAGGGGAATTGTTCCATCGTCATCTACGACGTAAAACCGGAAGACGCTGGGCAATGGGTGTGCGGAGCGCCTCAAACGTCCAGCGGAGGACGAGGAAGCAAGTCGAATCGAAATCAACTGATTGTTTTCGGTGATTTTTCTTCGAATTAGCTTCCAATTTTTATTATTATTATTATTATTAATGGTTTTATATGATTTTAATTAGTTCCTCCCAAACCTATCATTAGTTTTAATGGGGTAGCGTTGGACAATGGTCAAAAAATCTATCTGCTGAACGAGGCGGAGGTGAAAAAGTTGATGTGCTCGGTGACTGCGGCAATTGAACCCAGTAAATTAAGCTTGAAATGGTTAATTGGACATGAGAGAAAGGAATATGTCGCCACTCCTCAATTGAAAACGAATTTCAAAGATAAAATCTCGTCCGTAGTTTTCCTTCATAGTCCCGAAAAAGTTTATAAAGCTACCGCTAATCGTCTGACTTGTCAAGTCACAGTTTTAGCTTCCGGGAAAAAATATGAAACTTTTATTAGAATTGTTAAATAATATATCCGTTTTCGAATTTGTACTTAGTTGGGAAATTAATTTGTATAATTTTACATGTAGAAAGTTGTTAATTACCGAAAAAGTCAATTTACGGTAATTAAAATTTTACTGAAATTTGCTGCAATAAAATTTTTTTAATAATTTGGGTTGACAAAATCAATTTCTACGTTTATCGCAAGTCAGTTTTTAATTAGAAACGTTTGGTCTTAATTTAATTCAATTTATTTGCCGCTCCATCAGGAACAAAAATAAAATTATCACATCACGCCTTTAAGTAATGATACGGAAAATTCAAAAACAGTTTTAACAAGTTTTATTATTGGATTATTATTGGACCGGATTTTCGAAATCATTGTATAAACAATAAAAAGAAAACCATTCGATGGGAAATGTTATGTTTAAACAACTTTTATCTTCTGACATTTAAAAACGAAAGATGTTTAGGATGTTTACTTCATTTTTATCAGTTTTTCTTATTATTTTTTTTTGCAAACAGAGCGAATCTATAGGCAAATAAAATACAGTGTATTACTAAAATCTTCTTGAATTTAAAAAATATATTTTTTAGTGCGTTTCAGACGTTTGGACAAACACACGCGATAATCACTTTTTATGCAAGTAGAGTAATAGTAATGATGACTGCTTTTAAATTGATTTTACTTGTGTTGCTTTTTTTATTTGATAATGTCCAATTAGAAGGTGAATACAGTATAACTTCAAATTCGCATTATGCGCAGTATAATAAATTATTTTTGGGATTTATTTTATTTTTAGAACTGCTTTTTAAGCCGAGTCAAGAAACTTACGAAGAGGAAGGAAACGTGACCCTGATTTGCGGAGATCCAGGCGCTGTAAATTGCAAATGGTTTCTGTCAGGTCGAGAAATCGATTTCTCAATTGAAGATCGCTATTTCGCCAAAAACTCTACTTCTTGCGAATTTGCCATCAACCCAATCCGAGCGGATGACGACGGCCGATGGCTCTGTCAGTCGATTAAAGCGGAAAGCACCGCCGCATTTGTAAAACGACTCGTCGTGGATGACCTAAACATTATCGGTGGAGCCCAAATCGTATCAACGAATCCGTCCAATCTTCAAATTGAAAACGGAAAAACGGCCGAATTAAAATGCAAATTTAAATCCAGCGCCCCAGCTTGTTTCTGGACCAAAGATGACGAAGTTGTAGCCATTAAAGGCAGGCTCGAGTATTCAGGGGATAAATACCACGGCGATTGTTCCATCCAAATTAATCGAGTGAATTGGAGGGACAACGGTAATTGGCAATGTTGTTATCCAAAAATGGACTCGTGGCCTGTGGTTAAATCGGATAAAGTTACGCTCAACATTACGGGTAATAATTAATCTTTAATTAACATAAAAAATAACATTATTAATTTACACGTATCATAGTCACACCGAAAAATCCTGTGATATCCGTGACGGGTATCGCACTCGACGAAGGATCGAGCGTTTACGTCGGAAATAATATTGATTATAATCAATATAGTAGATGCAACCAGCACTATCAGAATTATATGGTGGGTTGCTGGAGCGAAGATGGTAATCCAGCGGCTGTACTTAATTGGAGATTAGTAAATCCGGAAGGAAAAGACCTGACATTTTCCAGCGTTCCTAACTTGAAAGGGACAAACAGTCTGAGCTCTGGAGGGAAAATGTATATGCAAAATAGTCAGATCATGATCAACTTAGATCAAATTTCTTCGGCTTCTAATTCGATGCTTAAAACAAAACTGATTTGCGAAGCCAAACATTTTAATTACAATAATCAAACCCGAAGCACATTTGTTTGGTTGGTGTGGTCTTACTATACTCCTATTTCTAGATATGGTTAATATAGTAAAGGCTTTTGAAAATGTCAACTGCTAATCGCTTAATTAAGTAACAAATAGGCTACAGTAAATTTTTTTTTTCTATTTTTAAATTAATTTAGATTAAGAAAATTTAATTGTTTTATTTTAATTTCTTAAAGAAACATAATCTAATAATTTAAAAATGCATACATTTTAATATTACTGTAGTTTTTAAAGAGTTAAAAACTTTTGATAAATAATATGCTTTTAAAGGTGATTTAATCAATCACGATAATCGTAGTAAAAATGTAACAAAAATGTTCATGCATAAAATAAATGCGTTATCGGTAGAACTAAATCAATAACGATAATTATTAAAAATAATATTCATACTATAAATGTCGCAAATATTTTATTGATGCCAACTATAAATCAGTAAACAAAAATATTACCGATAAACGATAATATTCATACATCAAATTTTACAATCCGCATATTTCGTAATTAATATTATCAACAACGGCGTAGTGATGAAGGTGGTGTCCTTCAAAACTTTTTTTACGGAAATTCCCCAATCTGCCTAGAAACCAAAAAATTTAACTCTCTTCAAAAATTAAAATAAAAACAACGAAAATCAAAATTTATTAATCTATAAGCCTGGCAAAAGTGGTGAGTTACTCATTATTAATAAAAAATTTAGATAAGTCATTTTTTGATTTGGTTGGTGTCAATAATTGAACTATGGTCATAAAGCTGTGGGCATCCCGGAACAGCAAAAGAAAAATTGGAAGTGTCAAGGTGACTCATTACGGTGCTGATTAGCGGATTATAAAGCTATACTTTTAAATATTTTTTTTAGAGAAAAACACATTGATAATTTTATAGAAATCTCAGGAGGAAAAAAAAAAAGATTAATACTCTTCATTGATTGATTCGATCGAATCTATTGGCCTGCGTATCTACGCCGAGTTAATAATCTCGTCTTATCAAAAATTATCCCGAAACGCACCCAAATAGTGATATTATATAAAATTACTTCCACGCGCGTTTTCAAACTTAAATAATTGTGAGCAGGTTGTACGAAAATGAAGAACAAACTGAAATTCGTAAATAAATTAAAGAAAGTTCAATTGCCGGACGAGCAAATTCCGTCCACTTCGAAAAATACTACAGCTCGAAATAGCTTAGTTGAAGTGCCGAAAGTTGACCTGTGGGATGGACCGAAAGAAGTTGAGGAAGAAAAAGATTACGGTGAATTTTCGGCGAAATTTTACGTGGGGGTCAAGCACGCTACCAAAATCTTCGTTTGTTTTTTAACGGCGGCGGTCATCATTTTATCGGCGGCCGTCTCCAACGGTTTAGTGCTTTTTATGACCTCTCAAATTGCTTCAAACAAGCAAACTCCATTTTGCAACAGTAAGAACCATTATTATTATTTTTTTTTAAAGTTTTTTTGGTAATATTGTTTTACAAAATTTAAATTCTATTCATTATAGGAGCAAATTCTTCTGAAAATAATATTTATAATTATAAAGTAATTTCAAACTCGGAGGAGCAAGCTCAATGGATGTGGGTTTTGTTTTTAACCTACGTCACTCCGGAAGCGCTGGTATTTTTATCTTCGGCAAAAACGATTTTGTTTCGAAAGTTTAAACTTCCCACAATTGCTGATTTTTTACTGGTTTGTTTCAACTGTCAATTTATTAATTAATTTAATACTTGTAGAGATATAAAAATTATACAGCAGCTCAGTATAATAGCCAACACTAGCATTCAAAAGCTGCGCGGGTCTGTTCCACCTTCAAAGTATCTAAATTTAACGGCAAAATAATTATTTTTAAACTGAAAATTAATAAACAAATTAAAATCTTTAAGGCTTAAAAATAAGAATGCAACTCTAACTTAAAGCTAATGCACGAGGCAGCGATCTAATGTCATGCTCGAGTTATAAGAATAATATTACATGCATGTTCAAAGTTTATTAAATAATCAAGTAAACAAGTTTGGAGCATTTGACTTGTTTGAAATTGGTCCAGAGTGCGAAATCAATTGACCAGAGTTTGCATAAGTGCAATATTATTTTTCTAATATCTCTTGATGATATTTCCAACAGTTGAGTGGCTATTTTTGAGTCGTTTGAGTCATGGTTTTTTTTTCTGATTCGTCCTTGCAATATTTTAGAGATGCACGCACAGTTGCTATACATTAATGTTTCCATTTAATATTTATGCTTTAATTGAGCTGCTGTATCTATTTTTTTTTTATTATTTCTATTTTTTAAATTAAACATTAGTTGTTTGTTTTTTTTTAAATTTTTATTAAATTATCTTAGGTGGCGGCGAGTGAAACGTTGCAATCCATCGGAATGAGTTTATTTATTTTTCTGTGTTTACCAGAATTAGACGTAATTCGCGGTGTAATGCTCATGAGTTGCGTGAGTTTGATCCCCGGAGTTTTGCTCGCTCTGTCCAGAACTCATATTCGAGGCTACAAAACGTTTTTCGACGTTTTAGCTCTCCTCTCGCAACTTTTGGGCCTCGTATTATGGCCCGTTTCAACGCCTTACAAATTACACCGCGCCGTGTGGTCAACGCCGGTCAGTTTATTTTTAATATCCGCAGGCTGGTGGGCCAACTACGCGGGGAAAAACTCGAAAATAAAATTCGTTCGAAGTTTGAACCGAGCAAAACGAAGATTAGACGACGACAATCGGCGTCATTTCGTCTACTGTTTCGTTTGTTTATGGAAAATTGCCGTGTTTTTTCTGACCATGATGGCGTTTGTTTACGTTTCTACACCAGCGAACCAAGAGCTACCTTTTATGCAATATCCGTTGAACTATACCAAAACGAGATATTTAGACGTTTCGCAGACCTCGAAACCCAGAGCCGGGGTCACCAACAACCCGGTTCCGATTATAATCACCAAAGTTCCGGTTCAACCCCACGCCGCACTTATCGTTTGGATCATTCAGGTATATACCGCGATTCGACTTATCTTAATTAAGAGTATTTTATAGTTTTATTATTATTCGTTCCTACGAAGAAAAAAAAATTTGGGAAATACATTTCCGAAAATTTGTGGCGAAATCCTTGACATATATAAAAAAAAATAATCTAAACACGTAAACTACATTTAGGTGATTGGCTTTTTATAATTAAGAGTGAAAAGATAGATTACGAAAGTCAATCAGTGCAATAAATCACGCTTATTTATTTATTTTTCTATTCAAGGTAATTTTTTTTTAATCTTATCTTTGATTTGTTTTGTAGTTGTGCGCGGCGTTTGTCTGCTCCGTGGCTGCTAAATTCGCTTGCCGAATCCGAGCTCAAAGTTACAGTTTTTCGGTGCCTTTGAGCTTGGCCATTCCGGTGACCATCGCCCTTCTCGATTCATTATGCGGCATAAAACACGAAAATGTTTGCAGTTTGAACAAGATACCGGGGTATTTATTCTGGACCAGTCCCTACGAGTTATACGACGTGAGCAATTTGTCCTTGGCGCTATCAGCTGTTTGGTTCGTCTGGTTCGCGTCTCAAACGTGGATATCGATACACATATGGGCACCGGTCAACGAGCATCTCACACCTACGAATAAGTAAACCGAACTACATGATTTTAAAACTATATAAGCTCTGTTTTTTTTAAAAAAAATTAAGAAAACAATTTTTAATAATTATTAGATTATTTTCGCACCCTCTATACAGCGGAATTTTAGTCGACCAATCGTTAATTCTCACCAGAAGTCCTGATATTAAGAAAGAAATTATCAAACCTGTTTTGGTAAATTATTTTAGGGAAAATTAATTAGTTTCTCAGTTCTATTTTGAGTTATATTTTTTTTACTTGCTATAGCATCCATCTAAGCCAAATTCTATTTCATCTTCATTGAATCATCTACGCGATGAATTCGAAAATATGGTGTTTTCGGTAGACGATGAAGAAGATAACGAAGACGAATACGATCGCACCACACACAATGTTACTCGAATATATGCGTGCGCGACTATGTGGCACGAAACGTTTGAAGAAATGGTCGGTTTATTTATTTCAATCATAAGGTAGGCTAATCATTTTATTCAAATATTAAAAAAAATTACTATAAGTTTCTGATTATATTAAATTTTAATAGAATGGATAAAGATCGATTTACCGTTCGATATAAAAGAGCAAATTTTCATTACGTAAACAAAGATTATTATATTTTTGAAAGTGAGTTAATCAGTTTTTTATTTCTTATTTTCTTAATCTAAACATACATTTTTTTTTCACTCTCCAAATTTTAGCTCATATATTTTTCGACGACGCTTTTAAATTTAAAGATCCCAAAGCGAATCCTTTGAGGGTTGTGATGAACTCTTTCGTAGAGACAATGATAATAGCTTTAGCCGAAGCAATTAAGTAAAAATTAATTTTTTTAAATTAAAATTTAAGTTATCTATAAAATTAATAAATTGCGACGTTTATAGAAAAGTCTACAAAGGAAAATTTTCGCCCGGAATCCCTCAAAAAATGAAGACTCCTTACGGCGGGCGTTTAGTATGGCGATTGCCCGGTCGAACCAAATTGTTTGTCCATCTCAAAGACATCAATAAAATTCGGCATCGTAAAAGATGGAGTCAAGTGATGTACATGTACTATTTAATGTCTTACAGACTGTTAGGCTCCGACTATTCCAATCAAGTCAAAATGGAACGAGCCAAAAACACCTTCATTTTAGCTCTGGACGGGGACATCGATTTCAAACCGGAAGCGGTTAGGCAAGTCGTTACGGATATGATTAAAGACCCGCAAATTGGCGCTGCGTGCGGTCGCATTCACCCAGTTGGTTCAGGTAACTCGTTATAAAAATCATTGAAAATTCGAATACAAGTAAAAACAACTGGTTTTAAAAAAAAGGATGGATGACTTGGTACCAGCACTTTGAATACGCCCTAGGTCACTGGTTGCAAAAAGCCACCGAGAATGTGACCGGATGTGTGCTTTGTAGCCCCGGTTGTTTCTCGCTATTCCGAGGGGAAGCTTTAATTCATTCGAATGTTATGAAGACTTACACTACTAAGGCTAGTCAGGCCTCTCATTACGTGCAATACGATCAAGGTACACCTCAAATTTTAAATGAAAATTGTATCAAAATTGAATATTTTTTTTGAAGGAGAGGATCGTTGGTTATGCACACTATTACTGAAACAAGGATTTAAAGTTGTTTACATGGCAGCTTCACACGCTTATACACATTGCCCCGTAAGTTTTGCCGAGTTTTATAATCAACGAAGGCGCTGGGTCCCATCCACCATGGCCAATATTATGGATTTATTAGACGACCGACCAATGGTTGTTGATAAAAACGAAAATATTTCCAACCTGTATATCGTTTATCAGGTAATTGAATTGCGTTTTTCATAAAATTTCAAAAATAATCGAATTTCAATACATAATTATGTCAGTGGATGATGATGATTGGTACAATTATGGGTCCCGGAAGTATATTCCTCATGCTAGTCAGTTCTTTAAACGTGGCTTTTGGAGTTTCGAACACGACGGCAATGTGGATCAATCTAATACCGTTGTTTGTCTTTATATTAACGTGCGCATTAACTCAACAAAAGTATCAGGTAATCATATTATACTTATTGCAGCATACAGTTGATGAAATGCCGTAAATGAATTTGGAATAATGTTTAGTTGATGGTTGCCGAAGTGCTGACTGCGGCGTATGCGTTGATGATGATCGGTGTGTTGGTTGCCATGGTGATTCAAATGGTGACGGAAGGCGTGTTATCTCCGTCCACATTTTTCTCTGTGGTTTTAATGGGCATCTTCGTCTTGGCCGCCATTCTTCATCCTTCAGAGTTCAATTGTCTTTTATATTTTCTTGTCTATTGGCTCGTCATTCCTTCCATGTACCTCTTACTCATTATCTATTCTTTAATGAACATGCACGACGTCAGTTGGGGCACTCGAGAAATAGTCGGCGAAAAGACTCCGGAAGTGAGTGGTTTTTTTTTTATCGATTAAATAATTTAGTTATTTAACAAATTAATTTTTGAACAGCAAATGGAACAAGAAAGATTGGATTTAGAAGAGTCCAAAAAGAAAGTAGAAGACAGCGGCTCGTTATTAAGCTTTTTAGGGCAGAATAAAACCGCGGATAAAGAGGGATCTTGCGGACTCGATTGCGCCGGACTATTCTCCGTCAAGTGCTGCACGCATCCTAAATCCGACGTGGCGCGTTTGCAAACAGATATTTTGGCCATTAAAGAGGTTTTACAAGATCTAAATAAAAAAGCTGAAAACAACATCATGTAAATATATAATAATTGTCGCTTTATTTTTCTGCCGTAAATTTTAAAAAATAATTGTTTATACTTTTTCTTATAGCGTCAACCGTCAAAATTCAGTTATGCAGCCAATTTTAGAGAATATTTTATTGAAAAATAAAAAAAAGCCCGGAAAAATTCCAAGTAAAAATCTTTTTCTATACAAATTTTAATTAATTATCTTTTTTTTTTTTAATAAAAAAAGTTGATTCGGATTGTTGGTACGAGGAATTCGAAGATGCGGACGAATTGAAAATGTCGGGCAACCAAACGGAATTTTGGAATTTCATCATAACGAAATATTTGCAACCTTTGAGAGAAAACAAGGAAGAAAAAGATAAAATAATTTTCGATCTGAAAGCGCTTCGCAATCAAATGGCTTACTCGTTTTTCATGATCAACATTATGTTTACCTTCACCATGTTGCTCATGCAACAGCACAAGGACGTTTTGTCCATCCAGTTTCCGATAGCCGTCAATAGTACCATCAGCTATCGAAAAGCCGAAGATGCCGTAAGATATATTTTAATAATTAATTAGACGCCGGGGGAGGTTTTCAATGTTTAAATTATTCTTGCGAAAGGTGGTTATCGAAACCAATTACATGGAAATGGAGCCGATCGGAACTTTTCTCGTCGTCTTTTTCGGCGTCATTCTATTCATTCAATTAATCGGCATGCTGGTTCATCGATGTTTAACATTTACCAAAGTTATGGCGGCTACTAAGGTCCGCACTTTTATTTGTAAAAATCGTGAAAGTCAAGAGAAACAGGAAGAGGATTTAATCACCGACGCCAACGCCACGCAATTGATTCAACACATGGTGGTTAGTAACGTTTGTCGTATGACTCGCAATTTACATTTTGTAATCCTTCGAAATTGGCCGTAGAACACGCGTCCTGCGCCGTCATTCGATACTTTGAGAACGCCAAACGTGATGAGTTCCCCCGTTCGAGATATTATACGTAAGAAAAGAAGAAGCAGCACTCATCCCAGAGACTTGGACCAATTGGTCGATCGTAGAATTTCGAAGTTGGAAAGACAAGGTTATTGACACATAAATCATTTTTATTTATTAGTATTAATTTTATTTATTTTTTTAATACAGAATCCATTCACGTTTTGAATATGCCACCTCGGACTGTGAACCGATTAATAAGTCGTCGGCAATCGATAATTTCTTTAAATAATAATACAGTTCATCAAAAACGAACTCGCTTTACGACCACGCCTTGGCAACAAGTGCAAATACCATCGCCCGATTATCCGGGGTTTTTTAAATATCCGGTTATTCCCCTGTCAGATTATGATTGAACGCGAATTTGGAAGATATCGACAAAATTATTAAAAATGAAATCATTGAACTTTTCTTTTTAGGATGAATGCAAAACCTAATATTTATATTTATGTATGCGAACTTCACGTAATTTATTTATTTCATTTTATATTAAATACATTTTTTAATTAATTATTTTCTATTTTTTTTTTTTTTTTTGAAGCTGACATTCAACCCTTGTCTAATAAATTTTACAATACGCTTTTAAAATGGTAGTATTAATTTTTTCGCTTATACTTTTTCTTTGTTACAAAAGCATCAAAATTCTTAATAAAACAAAGTTGATTTTCTAGAAAAATATTATTTAATTACATTCAGAGGTCGTCATAACAAATGATAATAGACATCCGTGACAAATCCATTAAGCTTGATTAGTCATTAGTATAAAACCGTTACAATCTCTTTTTGTCAGATAAATATTGAATATGCGCACAATATATTTCTTTGAGTGATAAGCTATTGCGTTGCATGAATCGCTAGTAAGCATCATGCTGCAAATTTTGGTTGTCTTTATTTTATTCATCCTACGAATGACAAATAGTCAAATAAATTCAGAAGAAAATTGGATAAGTTTCAATAATACGCCCAGTTTCAATGATATATGTACATATTTTATTTAAAAATATATAGCAAAAAAAATTTTATTTTTGTAAGAAATGAAATGAAAATATTTGATTTCTTAGCTTATCACAACTGCAGCGAAGAAGATTTTTTAGCGGAAAGTGTTTGCACTTTAAATTGCTCTTTGGAAAGCACCCCGGAAGTAAACGTCATTCCCCAACCATGGATATGTAAGAAAATAAATGCAGCAAAATATTAATCTCTATAATTTATTATGATTAAAATACATTGTTACACATTTTTTTTAAAGATTTAACCGAAGTGAATAATCCGTCAACGTCAGTCATTTTATTCGAAAGCCAATCCACGCAAATCGATGACACTTATTGGACAATGATTGACCTGCAAACCTACTACGCCGGTTTTTACAGATGTCAATTTCAAGTGCAAGTTATTAATACAACAATCGACGCGACAGTTTATCGAGATTTTAAAATTTCCAATTCAACTGGTAACCGCGCGGTGTAATGAACCAACTAAATTCTTTGTTATTAATTAATCGGTAAATTTTCAGGCGCCTCGATAAATGAAAACTGCGACGAAAACAGCGATTGCCTAGCGTTAAACGCTCATTGCAATCAAGTAGGCCTATACGTGGTTGGACATAACATTCAGTCTATAGAAACATCAGCAACAACAGCAACAACATCAGCAACAACAACATCAGCAACAACAACATCAGCAACAACAGAAGGTTACACAACTGCTCCAAAGCAATGCAGTTGTACAGGATATTTTAACATTCCGTACAACAATGATGCGAAAACCCCGGCTTGTTTACAACGTACGTAACATTACTCAATCTATAATAATTGCATTTCAATTAAAAATTGAACTAATCATTTTTTTTTATGGTCAAATTTATTCAATCAAAATTTGAATTCTAGATCAGAAAATCAACCAAAACTGTAACACGGATGAACAATGCTACCAAACTGAAGAAAGCGTATATTGCATTGACAATAATTGCCAATGCAATGGAACGTGGGAGTTTATTGACGACCAAGTACTTTGCATATTTACACGTAAACTTTAATTTTAATTTAAAAAAAAAATTTAAACATTGATTTTTGTTTTTAAAATTTGCAGGTTCATTAAACGAATTTTGCAATCGAAACGAAGAGTGCGAATTGGCTGATGCACATTCATATTGCAATACGACTTGCGTTTGCGTATCCGATTATAAAATCGATGTGACTGATACTCATTGCGTGGGTAAACATTACATAATTATACGATGCATTCATTAATTTTTTCTAATTTATTAATAATTATTAAATACTTAGCAACGTTTTTGAATATGAACACTTCCGATTGCAAACCCGCGGATTTGGTAAACGAGACTTGTTACTTGTCCTGCGTCGTAGACACTCAACTCACTGACTATGTGCCGCTGCAAGACCAATTTTCATTCATATGTAAAACGCAGTTTTAATACGACATTCATTAACTGCTTGGCTAACAAAAAAAAATTAATTAAATTGTTAGATTTTTCTACCGATCCTAACGAAAACGTCACGCTATTTGAAGCTGAATTTCCCGATGAAAATGACCGTTTCTATCAAGCAATTTTACCTTTAACCAATTACAGTTCCGGTTTTTATCAATGTCTGTTGATATTTCAAGATGTAGGTGACGGAACTATTAACATTCAACACCACACTTTTCGTGTATCTGAGTCAACAGGTATGACCTTCATTAATTAAAATCAAATATAACAATTTAATTTTTTTTTTTTTTTTTTTTAAATAGCTGTAAGTTTGCACGCTCATTGTAGAGATCCATGGAGTTGCCAGACTTTAAACGCTCAATGTGATACTGAAGAATCGCAAAGTTTAACATCGAAAACATGCAACTGCAATGGATATTTCTCCATCAGTTACAGCAATTACAGCGATACGCCAGCTTGTTTAGAACGTTCGCATTTCCGTAAGCATAAAATCACTCAATAATAATATTTATATTAATTTACTTAGGGGTTGGAGCTGATGGAAACTGCAATTTAGACAGTCAATGCCAACAAGAAAATCAGAGTTACCATTGTTTAAGTCAATTGTGTAAATGCACGGGAACGAATGTTGCTGTAGCTGAAATGGAGGGGAAAATAATGTGCTTATTAGCGAGTAATATTTTAAAATTATAACACTGCAAAATAAAATGAAATAATATATATATATTTTTTTTTTTTTAATAGTTGCTTTGTACAATTTATGCAGTTACAACGAGCAATGTCTTTTGGCTGTAAACAATAGTTTTTGCGATGAAGGCACATGTACTTGCTCTGCAGGATATCAGAGCAATGGTGCTTCAAATAACTTCTGCATCGGTATAAAACTTTAAATAATAATACAATTTAATTTTAACAAAGTTTTTACAATTATATTAGAAATTACTATTAATAATAACGATGACGACGGAGGGTGGTCCGAACAAGAAATAATAGCAATTATCGTGGGTTGCGCGTTAGCTTTGGCGGTGATTATAGCTGTTATTTGTAAGCAAAATTGTCGTGTTATTGATATTTAAATAATAATAATAATAATTGATTGATATGTTAGTAAGGAGAAAAGTTGAATGCAGCCTCGGCGAAGATTGCAAACCGGAAATAAAGATTTCGCCTGACAAAGTGGAAAAACACAGTTTTACCATTCAGTTGTTGGGGAAACAAATAACGATTCCCGGTTTAAACTGGGAATCGATTAGCAAATCGTTCACTCTCACGAAATTGAATAAAAATTCATCTAAAGATATCATAATGACAAACTTTGGACAGGCAAAATGTGAAGCCTTGGCATTACAAACAGACGCAGTACCAGCTACTTGAGGCACAAAATTTAATAATGCTTTCAAACGTAGAATTTTCGAAAAAAAATTAATAACTTTTCTTGACTGTTTTTCTAGAAAAAAAATTCGATCTAAATTTGTATTAAAATATTTAAAAAAATATATTTGAGCCATATACTGTAAAACTGAATATTTTGCTGTCTTAAACTTTGTTTCTAGGCTGGATTAAACCTGACAAACTTAATGGAATTCTGTCATCTTATAACTTACAGTGATTATTTAGATTTTAAAACTTAATAAATATAAAATTCAATTGCAAAAATACCACGAACGTATCGGAACAACAAGTACGAGTATAATTTACAGTACTTGACCAATAGAGAAACGGCAGCTTTTGACGCTCATGTAGGCTTACAAAAGAAGGTAAAAAGTAGATGGCATTACAACTGCTGCTTCATAAGCTCTTTTAATAAATCGCCCAAATTTAATTATTAGCCTAACATTTCTTTAACGTGCTCACATCTGCGGCTGCTAGGTCTACCTCTCCTTTGAAACGCTTAGTCCGAAACACCTTGACCTCTCCATCCTCCCTCACCCGAAGAAGAAGTCGACGTTAGACACATTAATACATGGGCCTTTAGACTGGCTAAAAAAGAACAATGAGCAGCAATTTGTTTACCAAAAGTTTGATTAGATACTATTTTAGAAGTGTTAACGAGAATGGAAAATTTATCGATCGAAGCACTTAATTGACTGGATGACCTTAAACGTTCCGATATAATTTCAAACGCCCATCATAATATCTGATTTCTGAAAGGGGGTGTATTTTACCTTTTTGACCTACCTGTGCGGTTGTACAACTTCATTTTTTTTTAATTAAAAAAAAACATTTAAATTTATATTTTACCTGTATTAAAAAATATATTCAAAGTTAAAAACTAGTTTTATACATAAGATGTTAATTTTGCCAGGTTTATCATTTGCATTGTTAGATAAATGACTTGGTAATCAAATTATTTATTTTAAACTGTATCAGACAGTCATTGTAGGCATTTGTAGCATACCGTCTGCAGTACTTTTCATAATGCAATTAATGCGTTTGCAAATTATTACTTTTTGCAGCAATCTACAATTTGCCAAGTTAATTAAAGCAGTTTAAATTATTTATT
Source organism: Polydesmus complanatus (assembly GCA_034692225.1). NCBI lineage: Eukaryota > Metazoa > Arthropoda > Diplopoda > Polydesmida > Polydesmidae > Polydesmus > Polydesmus complanatus. Next base: position 55,344 of record JAQGAZ010000300.1, on the reverse strand, counting down.
TTAACTTATTTTTTGTTAGACAAAAAACAATTAGCTTAAAAAAATTTTAGTTTTTGATCCCTTTTATCTTATCATAACTAATAATTTATTTTTGATTCACGATTAAGATTGATTGGAAATACGTGAAGTTTGTTTACAACAGCAATTTTCAAACCACTTCAAATAAAAACTATAAAAACAATTAAAATCCAACGCTGCAATCGTTTTTCAACAGTTATAAACAATGAATTGTCAACCAGTTATAATTTTTCTGGCACTCACGCTCCTTTCAACGGTTTCTGCCAAACCGTTAAAAGATAAAAAACGTATGACTTTTTAATTATAATTTTAAAAAAAATCTATAATTAATTTTTGTTCATTAAATATTATATACATGTAGTTGGGAATGATTTTGGGAGCGTGATAAACAAAGTGACGTATGACGGCAGTCAATGGGTAGGCTTTACGTCATGCGATCTGCCGGCTTTTTTTCTCTCCTGCGACCTTTCAATGCACGTAAATGGTAAGCATTACTGATTTTTAAATACGGGTCTAATAGATTTTTTTTTTTTTAAATAAATAATTTATTGTATTAATTTACAGGACGCAGAATCGATGCAAATAATCATAACGCAGACGAGACTATTCTTCAATCATGTTATCAAGATATACAATCCATCGGTTTATCCATCAGCAATTTCGGCTACGATGATGTACAATCCTACGCTTGTCTATCTAACAGTACCACAGCCTGGTCCATCGACTCTGCTTGGCTTTTCGCATTTCCGAGTAAGTTAATTTTAATCTCTAATACTTTCAATTAACATACGAAAATCATTTTTTTATTTAGCACTCGAAGTGGATTTGCCACCAATTGTGAAAGTCGGAAGTGTGGCGACATTTACTTGCAATTCCTATTCCGGAACGCCTTTATATTGGGTTCTTCCCGGGGATGCTAGTAATCGAACTGACTATAGTATTTCAAAAAACGACAATGGAGTAAATAGTAGTTCGACACTTCAATTCGCAATTCTCGAAAGCGATGATTTCGCTGATTTCTGGTGAGATATAATTTTTTCTCAATAAGGAAAAAATAAAATTTAATTGATTAATTATTATCTAATAATTATTTTTTTTATCATCAGGTGTTGCGCCGAGGAGAAACCTAATCAACAAACTGTATCCCCGTGCACTCCATATACACTCGAGATTCAAAGTTATTATCGTTTATTTATTGGAGTATTATTTTAATCGTTAAATTAACATTATTGATTAAAAACTTATTAGGGCCAGTGACATTAAAAACGTACGAATATTATCCAACGGATGGAAATTGGTCTATCACTTGCCAATTTCAAGGCTATCCAGATCCTACTGCTGTCGCATGGACAAGTATAGGCTGCCTAATAATTATTCTGCATTTATATACTGTGTTAAAATTAATGAGTTTTTATTTAAGGATGTAGCGCTTTGAATTTCTGCTTCCAATACGCGTCGGAGGATCAACTAAATACTCAGCAACACATTCTTACATCGACAATTTCTATCGCCGATAAATCTACCGACTACTATTACACTTGCAACGCCAGCAATTCTTTAGGATTTGCTTCCAAAGCTTTTTCTTTTCCAGTTGAAAACAATTGTAATTAACAAATAAATAAATTTTATTAATCGAATAATAATTTTTTTTTCTTCTTCTTTTGATAGATGCACCGATTGTTCAATATAACGATAAAGTATTTTATACGTACGGAGATGGTTACATCTTTAAAATCAGTTTCACCGTCAAAGCTAATCCCATACCAAATATCTACTTTAACATGCAAAGTAAACAAACTTTTGCGCAAACTGTATTCGAAATAATCGAACAGCCTTATATAATAATTTTTTTTTAACGTAGATTTTTGGTCCGAGAGTAACGGTTCAATTACAATTCCGGCCGGTAAATCGGGACGATACGAGGTGATCAATTCGTTGATTGATGTCGACACTTACGACAGCTCCATATTAATTTACGACTACGATCAAAGCATTGATCAAGCGACATTTGCGTGCGTCGCTGAAATTGATTACGGGCTTGGACTGGCGGAAACGGAAGCCGAAGTTGGACCAGGTAGCCGCCTACAAGATGTTATAAATTTATTCCTCTTTTTTTTTTTTTAATTTGAAATTTGATTAACAGATAACGTGTATCTCTACGTGTGTGACGGAAGCCAGCATCATTTCGGCGAAACAATCAACACCATGTTGGTGTTTTCCGGTTTCCCTCCGCCAAACTACGAAATTAGTGTCGTGGGAGATAATACCGTTGACTACAGTCTCAGCGAATACTACTATTCCGATAGCGGTCTAACCGCCGTCACCATTTCGTTTGTAGCTGCATCAAATAATCCTCACGTTCAAATCAAGTACTTTGCATAATGATTAACAGTATTAAACGTAATTAATCAGTTACATTAAACTATTTATATTTTTCTTAATTATAGCGGATCGGCTTTTTTTCCTAACGTTCTCTTCACTAATCAATTGACTGTTGACATTTATCCAACTGGTAATCTATAATTATTGTACTTAATAATTTATATTGGCAGTATGTTTGCGTTAGAGCTAAATTGCGATTGAAGTATAAATCATAAAATAATTATAAATAAGTTATTGCTATAAAATATTTATTGATTTCAGCTGTTCCAACTACCACTACACCTACGACAACCCCAACACCTACGACAACTCCAACTCCGACACACACAACAATAACAGAGACGACTGGGTCCCCTACTACAACTGAGATCCCTACTACAACTGAGTTCACTACCGGTAGTACAGTAACTGTTACTGAACAAACGACTCCTTCGACAACTACAACAACACCTGTTCCAACCACACCTCCTTCTTTATGTCCAATACGTTAATGGTAAAGTAACTAATAATTATTATTAATTAATGTCTAAATGACACACTAAAATAAATTAATTTCGTTTTTAAGAATTAATAACAACTTCTATAAATTTTATTTAAAAAAAAACACAATATAGGTCTATTCGTAGTTTAAAGCTATTAATTGCTTTTATTACTTACTGTAGATAGATTTTTAACATAATATTAGTTGAAAATTAAATATAGAAGGATAAAAATTGCAAAAAAATAGGCAGGTAAAATTAAATAAGAAAATGTTAATTAAACTTTGTTAATATTCCAAAAGTTACTGGTCACATGTACCAGCAATAATTATTTTTTGACCTCAATTTTTGAAAAAAAAAAACAATCAAAAGGTTGGATGCCGCAACGAGGAATTTAGACTTAGAATTTTGGTTTAAATAAATAAGCGTATTTTTAATTGAATATTTTCGTTTATTATTATTTTGCATTCGTTGTTTTCGTGATTTTCAACGAGTCCGAAAATTATTATTGTTTTCTAACTTGACTGTGAAACACCGGATCACCTTAAAGATTTTGTTATCGGCTTAGGATTTATAAAAGACTTCAGTATACTATGTACTGTATTTATTTCGACAATATAAAAGGTAATCACAACATTATTATGATTGGTTAAGAATTAAGAGTAGTAGTTAAGAATAATTAAAACTTGTTTTTTTTTGTGGTGGTACTGTAAATCCAAAATAACTGTAAAGAGTATTTAGTGTTTAAAACGAGGATTGACTTTTTTAAAAATAAGTTTCTAGTTTTGAAACTGCGCTCGTACAATCGCTGAAAAATAAAGCCTTCTCGAAGTGAGTTTACTCGAAGTCAGTTCAAAATGAAGGACAAAGTTTGAGTATTATTTTTAAAATCGAAATGCGAGCAAATGCGGTTTAATCCCCAATCCCATTAATTGATTCCACCATTGACTTATTAATGCTCTATTTCCTCTCCGAGTCCCAAAATGGACACGCGCGTGACGAATAAATTATTCCTCACACTCTGTTCACCCAGTGGAAAGAATGAACTAGTAAGCAGACAGATGGCACCCACATCGCATCATTCAATTACCGACATACCGATTCCATAAAAAATAAAATAAAAAAAAACACTCCTCCAACGTTTAAATAATTTTTCCAAACTCTTGTATCGTACCATAATTAAAACTCTATAAAATAATAGCCAAAAAAAAATAAATAAAATAAGTTACTAAATAAAAATATAAATAAATAAAAGTAGCTGCAGCAGTAGAGTTAAAAGCTGGTGAGACCGCGAGATGCGTTCATCTTTAAATCCCCTAAAGTGTTGCAGAGAAGAAGAAGAGTACGTCGTCGTCATTGCTCTCAATTGTAAATTTCGCAAAAGGATTGGTTGGTTGAGTGAGGAGGAAGATGGTAGTGGGTACCCAGATGGGATCTTAAGTTTAGAGCCGCACCATTGCACACTTACTCTACTCCACTCTTCTTTTCTTTCTATCTCTCTTTCACTCCTTCACTCCATCTCCCATCCGCTCTCTCATTTTTTTTTTTTTTTGTGTGTGTTGTTTGTTGAAAAGCATCGGCTGATATAGAAAGAGAGATGCATTAAGCGTTGAAATAGGAATTTCCTCTACCCCCCCCCAACCCCCCCTTCTTCATCCGCCTCCCACCCTCTCTATATACCATCTCTACTCACTCAGTCTCTCATTTTCTATCTCTCTCTTTCTCTCTTGGCTCTCAACAGACTCCGACGACGAAGATGAAATTGGATTAAAGGAAAGCATTAGCAGTGAAGAAAAGACCTTGGGCTGATGATTGCAACTGCATCAGCAATGCGAGAGATGGAAGCAGGAGCGAGGGAGTGAGTGAGTGTAGAGGGAGGGGAGATAGTAGGGGGGGGGGGGGAGAAAGATACCTGAGAGCAGGCTTACAAATTGACTGACGATTGGTTGTTAATGAAGCACGACTACATGCTGAGCGAAGGAAGTAATATCAATATATTAGGGAGAATATAAGGAAGTTGTATGAATATATCAAAGAGAGAATGGGAGGGGGAGTGTTTGAGGAGAGAGATATAGTCTTTTAGTGATGTCACTATTATAGATAAAATACCCCTCAAGTACGATATTTGAATTAAATCAATTTTGAAAATTATGGTTTAATCCAGGTTAGTTTTATTATAGTTATAATAATAATTAAAAAACAACACAAGTTTTTTTTGTTTGAAATTATATATTGCACAAACTAATCAATTTTTATTATTATTATTATTATTGTTTGGGGAAAATTATACACAAAGTAAATGCGCTCAATTGATAATTTTTTTTTTTATGTTTGATTGTAGAGATCAGAAGGGGAAGGGGGGAGGGGAAGAAAAACAAGTACGATATAACTGATAATTATTAATGTTAATAATAAATATCATCAGACTAATAAAAGTACAGTATTCAAAATCTATAAAAAAAAAATAATTTTTAAAATAAGCTTTAATTAAATTAAAATTTAATTGATTATTTTTTTTAGGTGTAAGTTTATTAAATTTTCAATAATTAATGGTTTATTCAATGATAATTACGTTACTTTAAAAGGGGGGAAAAAAACCATGAAAATTTGGCACCAAAAAACGTACTTTTATTAGTCTTTTAATATTCATCAAATGTATATTAAATAATTTTATTTACAAATATTTATCCTTTTCCTTCGCAGATTAAAAAAAAATCAACAAATAATTTTTGTAAACAAATAATTTTGAATATTATAAAATAAATAAACCACTTATCGAATTTATACATATAAAGGAATTGGATGGGGGGAGGGGCGATAATAATCGAAGATTAGTTTATATTATCAAAAAGGTTTAAAGTGTATTTTTTTTTTTTGTGTTGGACGCAATGAAGATGACATATGGAAGAGATCTAGCTTTCTATCTCCCTATTCACCGCATAGAGAGAAAGAGATAAGCCAGAGATGCTCTTTTTTGGAGATGATAAAAGATGGGAGAGAAAATAGAGATAAAAGATAAGGAACACAAAAAATGGCAACGATCAATTAGTTCACATAATTATATATAATATACTGCGTATAGACGTACGAAGTCTTTTCATTAAGAGTAACTAAAATGGGTATTTTTTTTTTTTCTTATCTCTTTACCTTTATCGTTGACATCCGGTTGAATGCTCGCGCGTCCTGTACATTTTGAAAGAAAAAAAAAAAAAAAAGGTATATTAGACCTTTTTAGAAGAAAAAAAAACTTCCTTCTTTCATATTTTTTTTTTTTCCTATGCGTTTATTTTAATTAAAAAAAAAATTGTTTGTTGTTTTAATTCTGATATTGAAGCATCGGAGCTGATAAGTTGGGATGATGAGTAGAATTCATTCGTAAAGCCGACAGACTTTTATTGTACCATTCATCTTCGGCCGAAATTCCGCCTCCGTCTTGACGCATTGCGGCTGCCATGTTAGGCCCGGCGTGAGGCATAGAGAAAGGCTGAGCTACTTGAGGATACGTGGACGAGGTCATCTACACGAGTCACAACAAATTAAAATTTATTAATAATTTTGAGCGTGAAAATTTAATTCAGTTATTCAGCTCACAAAATTCAATTTTTGAGTTTTGTGCTTTTTGTAGTTGTTAATTCGAGCTTAATATGGATTTAATGAGTGTTTATAGTTGGGAATTCCTGCGTTTAGTGATGGATAAGTGTTTTAGTTAGCATTTTTTGTGTCTAGTGTGTGCTGATATGCATTTAGAAAAAGTAAACATGCTTTTAGTTTGCGCTCTTAAGTAATTAATGAGTGTTAATACGTGTTTACCAAGTGCTTCTAGAGAGCCTATTGAGTAATTTTCGTGTCTGGTGTATTGCCAGTGGAGAATAATATACATTTAGTGAGTGTTAATAAAAGTTTAGTGAGTGTTAATAAAAGCTTAGTGAGTGTTTTTTTTTGCACTTTGAAAGTTTAAAGTTTTTGTTTACATTAAATGTTTCGAATGATTATGATTTACATATCAATTTTTAAAACGAAATTAAACGCATATTTTAATTTATACGAATAGTTTGAGTTTATGACATTTCTCTCTACATTTTATTTGGTGTTTTCACGAAATATTTAATAAACTCTTAAGCCTTAAGGGCCCTATTTTTTAGGGCTGAAAAATGCATGCGCGAAGACAGTTGAAATCAAATTTTGCAATTCGCGCTTTTGTCTTGTTTTTCTAAGATTCGATTTCGGTTACCTGAGGATATCTGTTCATGGTATTCATTGATGAGATAGGATTTGGATGTGGATATTGATAACAGCTCCGTGAGGTAGTGGGATAGATATTCCTCATCATAGCTCCGCTGCATGTAGGGATGACGGATGGGGCTAGGGCCTTTTGAAGTTGTTTCTCTTGTTTACGATATTTCGCTCGTCGATTTTGAAACCAAACCTAAACATTCCGAAACACATATAATTAAAATATTTTAAGTTTTTTTTTAAAGAAAATAATAATTTATTTATTTAAATAACGTCGTTGCGATTAATTTATTTCGTTGTATGTAAGCCATTCATTTAAACGAAGTTACTGTATACATTTTTTTCTTATCTGAAAAAAATCTAAATCTTTATCATAATTACTCATTTATACATAATAAATGCAATTTCTGTACTTTCTTGATCTTATTACTGACATTAGATCTTTAAAATTCGCATAGCTAAATTACTCTCGGAATGATGAAATTACTAATTTATGCTAAACAGTTTACGCTGATTAAATTTATTAGCGAATGCAAAAAAAAATATATGACAAATTTCATTTCATTTTTTTTAACTCCCTTCCAAAATACAGCGTAACATATTCCTTAAAAATTGTAATTAATTTTAAATTGATAAGACCTAGTTTCATTCGAAACGAATTTTAAAGTGCAGCTGTTATTATTAAAGATAGAAATGTTTTTTAAAACAAAAATACAATATAACATTGATTTCAATTATTATTACACGTAATAGCACATAAACGCTTCTAATCGTATTTTATATTAAATGGATAAGCATTATTAACTTTGCTTCAATTTAATTTTAAAAACATAAACTGATTAAAGTAGGCTATCAAATGTATTATTTTTAAAATACAGTAGCGTAAATATTTATTCAACTTAATTTAATACTCCAAGTATGTATTTGGGCTTTATTTATCTTTAAATTAATTTGCTTCTTTTATGAAACTCTATAAACAAGATTTTACCAAACCATAATAGGAGCACGAGCAAAAACATTGGCGTTCGTGCACTATAAAAACCATAAACCATGAGTTTATAAATTTAACTACTGTATTAAACATTATGAATGTTTGTAATAATTTTAGTCATTTAATATTTTGAACATTCTAATCTTTCGCTATTCGTTTTAGCAACTGCATCGGTAAGTTGAAAGAGGAAACAATTCTATTTTTGGCCATTTTTGGGTTTTTTAATGTATTTTGCAGAACTTTTCTAATCATTTAATCTAAGATAACAAAATTTTGCGGCATCTAATAAACTGTTTTATATCTCTATAAATTTTCCTATACACCTGATTCAAGACCTGATTTAGCTATTTAAATGTTGTAAAATTGTAAATTACAGTATATATAAAACGCTGTCTGCTGTTTTTGTTTGCCTAAAAGCATATTGAGATCTACGTCAGTTTTAAGAGAAGAAACAAATGGAAGTTAATTACACATTTAATAACTTAAAAAATGATTTTGTTTGACAGGTTCAAATTTGTTATTTTAAAAAAATTAGACTGAAAAAATTGAGATCAATTCTTAAATAGAAATTTGCGTTTTTGTGGTTGTTTCCTTTTTTAACTAACCGATTCAATTCTAAAATCGGTATTTTAAATCAAACCTGCTATTTATTTCTAACAATATTGTAGTAAATAAAACAAAAAAAAGATATTGGGTGCAAAACCGAAATTGACAGAATATTTGCTACCTGAATCCTGGCTTCGTTAAGTTTGGTAGTCCTGGCTAATTCTTCTCTGCAATAAATATCCGGATAATGTGACTTGGCGAAAGCCGATTCCAACTCGGCCAGTTGCTCCTGCGTGAAAGTAGTTCGATGTCGCCTTCTGGCAGGTGTAGGACAGGTGGTGGCTCCGCCGATGTTGGAAGAGGACGGCGGAAGTGGGGGTTGATGCCCGTTGGGAGACGTCATCGTGTGTCCGCTCAGCATTCCCATCTCACTTTTCAGTTTCTTAAAAGCCCCTTCCGGTCCCGAACAGAAAGGTGATAAGAGAGCTATCGAGAGAGAGAGAAAAAATAGAACAAAAACCGCGAGAAGCGAGGCTTAGTGAGTGTACTAGGCCTTAAACAATACACGAGCGTAAGTTGAGGAGTGAGTACCGTCCCTTTCATACAATAAAAAAAAAGAGGAGAGAGAGAGAGAGTAGACCAAATGTTAGTTTAGTGAATAATAACAGATTGTAGCAGGTTGTTTATTTGATGCTGAATAAGTAGGGAAGGGGGTGTTAACAAAAGATTGGATGTAAGCGCGGTTGTTAACAGGTCCTTTTACCCCTCTACAAAGGACCTCTTCATGTGAGATAAGCTTAAAATTGGTGATTCAAATTTTTTTTTACAACGCTCTTTGTTTACTCGCAGCAATTAAATTTCAATATTAGACTATTTTTTGTTTACGTTTTTCTAAAAATGGAAAGCTACCCCTTAAAGTCGGCCGCGTTTTCCGTAGCGTTACCAAACCCGCAATACATCCAAGTTTTTATTTATTTTTTGTCAGAGACGTGTTTACACCTGAGATTTCGGTGCCAATCAACGTCCAATTTTGAATGACTCGTAAATGTCCACGTACCCTCCTCTTCTTCCCCCTCCCCCCCCTTCCTCCCACCTTTTTTTCACCGCACGCACGCGCGTACTATTCAAAACTTGGTTTTTATTTAAATTTTTTTTGGGGAGAAAACACGGAACCCTTTTCAGCGGGGATCTTAATAAAAATCAATCAAATCGAACGCAGTGTCAACCCGTGACAGTGAAAGGGCCTCCAAGCTCATTACAATTGCAAATTTATATTTACGCAAATCTCTTATCTATCTTTTTTCTCTCCCCCTAGATCTTTCTCGCGAGCATTTCTAAACACTTATAACAAGGCCTATATAAGGCAGGCTACAATGTAGCAATCATTCGATAGAAACCTGTCGACGCATTTTTAAAGGTTTAAAAGTGTTATATTAGACGAGGAGTTTATTTAATACGTAAAAATCCATATTTAAGGAGTTGTAAACGATCTAAATGTATTTTATTATATGAGCAGTAAACACGTAGGCTATTATTAAAGATGAGCAAATAGAATTATTATTATGTCTCTTAATAACTTGTTATTTGAAATGTAAACCGATGTTATGCTTATTGAGGGAGAGATCTGAAAACAAATTTCAGAAAAAACAAATTTAAATTTGCTGAAATTGTTTTTATTAATACATGTAACAGTCAGTTATACAATACTTTTTTCAAAATTTGTAATTTTGAAACTAGTGTCAAAACAAATTATTCCAAAAAACTGTGTAGGCTATTTTTTTTAAATGGAATATTAAAAAAATTTGAAATTGTAAATGTTTTTGGGCACCTGGACTATTATTTTACCTGTCATGTTGCGAACAATTTATGCTCCAAATTAAACCAAATGGCACATCTATTCTTTTTGGCAGCTTCAGGTACATAGGCCTACATCCCAATTTTTGAAAAATTATTTCCATATCTCGATTTATTTAAATGCAACTCACATCTTTAAATTTAAAATGTAAGCAAATTTTACTTTCAAAAAAATATATATATATTATCGATACTAATAAAAAAAATATATTTATTAATTTATGAGATGGTTAAAACCAATTCCTTTTTTAAAATAATTGCTGTATTTTTCCGAAATAGTATTAAAAATTAAATGCTTGAGCGCAGCAAAAGGCAGATGTCTCAAAAATAGCAAAAGAGCCCATCTGGTGTCCCCTATCTAAAACAAGATTAGTCTCCCCCCAAAAAAATGGTAAAGGTGAAGTGTAAAATTGAAGGTCGACCTTCACCTATCTTTTGAAATTTGAATCAACATTTCAAGAAAACCCCTCTCTAAAAAAAAATTCTATCAAAATAAAAATCCGCAACTAAGAAAAAAAAAAGAAGAAATGGTGTCTGATGTTGAGTGAGAAAAGGCTTTTGGACTTACGACTCCTCCCATCAATTTAAACAACTGCAACTTTTTCTTTTTTCTCTCTCTCTCTCTTCTTCTCTCTTTACTCCTTCTCTCACTCTTTCATTCAATCTCTCCTACTTGTATGTGTGAATTATCTAATCAACCTCATTTCACTTCATGCAATTTAATCTCGTCGTCTCAACTAATCAACTTAGTTAAGGGGGGGAAAAAGAGTACTAGGGTGGGGTTAATTATAAAGGTGAATCTCACTCATCTCAACGTTCTCAGTGTCTCGACTTCTTCCACGTCGAACGTGCAACACCAAAAGCACCCTTACCTACTTCTATTTCTACAACAACAACAACTATCACCGACCCCACCCAGAAAACAAATCTTCCTTCAACTTGAGAGAAAGAAAAAAAAGCACTTGGAAATGCGAATTCAAACTTACCGGAAGTTGGATCCGGGATATTAGCCCTTGACACGGCGTCGAGGCCGTACAGCGCGGCGAAATCGGTAGCCCCCAGAGTGGCGGTGGAAGTGACGCCGCTTAAATGATGGTGACTGCCCAACAACGGGTTGTTACCACATTTACGTTTATCACCTCCGCTCGAGCCGATGGTACTGGAAGAGCCGCTGGTCGAAGTGTTCGTCGTGTTGTTGTTGTTATTACCGGATGTGGCGCGCGAAGAAGATAAATGATGATGGTGATGGTGTCCATCGGAAGATGAAGATGCGGAATTCATTCTTAATCCACCTCCACCGTGCTCATCTGCCATCCTCACGCGCAGCTCACGCACTTGATGATGAATAATTTTGCTTGAATTAAATTTCGGTCGGGGTCAAGATTGAAGGACCAGAATGATGGAGATAAAAAAAAATGTATATATATTTTACTCGTATAAATATATAAATATTTTTTTTTTGTTATCTTTCTTGAACTTATTTTTATTATTTATTTTTTTTTTTTCGCGAATTCTTGGCTTCTAATATCGTTTCGATGTCGGCTGATGAATGTGTTGCTCTCGCGTTTATTTGATGAAGATGGATTTGAAAAGGGCCTCTCTCACTCTCTCTGCGTGTACGAGGTTGGAGGCTGATGGAGATGGTAGGTTGAAGGGACCTTAGGAGGATATAGATGGGAAAGTGGGCGGAAGTGGGTGGATGGATAATGCCTGGGAATAGGTCTAACGAAAAGTGACTAACCAAATTACCGAAGGATACACTTTTATAAGCAATAGCATCGGAATCCACCAATCGCGGACGGATGTTAATTCCGTTTTCTCCTCCTCTTCCGCCACGCCTACCGACGACATCATTGGTTGGGATTCTTCGTTATACCTTTATATATATATATATCCTAGAGACACTCGTAGAGAACGATAGAAGAGGCTGGCTCTGAACGTAAGATACAATTTTCCATCTTTAGAAATAAAAATATATGTGTATTTTTTTTTCTTCTTTTTTTAAAAAAAAAAAATAATAATAAACATCTACTTGTGTATACACGGAATGTAATGGCGATAGCGGTGCCATCTGCAATCAACTCATCTAACGCAATAAAAAAGAAATATAAAAAGAGGTTAAACATTGGCAGTTGATGATATAAATTGGATGGTTAATTAATTTTCTTTCCTTCTTTTCCAAACGAAATCTAATTAGAGATGGGTCGCATTTCATAACAGCTTTTTATTCAATCAATACGCACACGATGATGGGGCTGTTTATTACGATTTTATTGGTTATTTATGTTTAGTATTAGTAGGCCCAGATATCGCTCGTTATTGAATAATGTTTTATCATTATTAATATCTCGATCGTTAGATGTAATTAAATTATACCGGTAGTTGAAGTTGATTATTTAACCTAAATAATAAATTTAATCAACTTTTCCTCATGTTAAATAGTTAATACAATATTAAATTTTTACATCATTTTTTTTTTATTAGTATTTAAATAATTGTTATACAATCATGTACATGTAGTTATTTTTAATTGCAAGTTTTAAATTCATATTACAAAGTTGTTTTTAAAAAATTACTTATACAGCATCTAAAAAAAATGTTAATTTATAATTGAAACTCTATTAATTATTAAATACAAACAAACGTTTTAAAAGACAATTTTTCATCTGAAACTGAGTTTGTTCATCCCACCAAATTTTCTATGTAAATACAGTATGTCATTTTGTATTAAGCAAAATAAACATTTAAAATTTGAAGATGCTTTGTTTTTGGCATCAAATGGGGTTTAATTAAAAAAAAATTTTAAAGGGGAACATAAATGCTGCAAATATTTAATTATGGTTTATTAATATTACTTCAAAATAAAACTTGGAAAAATGAATTTAATTCTTCAGACTTAAAATTTAAGAATTTTTTATTACACATCCATTGAACTTACTAAAAAAAATACATAAAAAGTGACTTCACAAACTCCAAAAGTCAAAAACAAATGGAGCTGTCTACTGTAGATCGTGATACAAGCTCTTCAAGTATTGGAAAGAAAATACTGATATAGACCTACATAAAAAATTTTATTTTAATTACCGTATACAGAATAATATTTTTTAATTAAAAATTAACATTTTTTTTTTTTTGGTATTGATAGAAAGATTTTCGGTCGAGTCGAGGAAAAACAGGATGAAAAGCGAGCGAGGTGAAAAGAAATTTGACTTTTAAAACAACTTAATTTAGCTAATTGACGAGTGACATTGGTCACGTGCCTTAAATTATTGCGCACGTGACCAGTAAACACTCGACTTTTCACTCGTGACGTTCGTCTCCCTCCCTCTCTTTCATTCACTCCTCCGTCTCCTTCTCTATTCATCGTTTTGACTAAGCTCGTGCGATTCGCAAACAGGAAGCTGAATTAATTTTCTATCGCTCAACTTAATAATTTGTTTGCATGCTATTTAACATAGTTAAATATGAGATACGAAGCAAACAAATTAATAATTAAATTTTTTTGGGTGGCAGGGTACCGGTATTTAAAGATATTTCTAATAATTAACGATAAACGGATTTTCTAAACGTGTTCAAATTTGCATTAAAATAAATTGATTGCAGAGCACAATGTCATGCAAAAAATATTTTATTTATTTAAAGCTACAATTAAAGTGTAAATAAATGTTTTAATGCAAGAAAAGATTGTTTCAGTATTGCAAAGTTTTCTGGAATTCAAACTTTTCCGTAGACCTACATGTAACACGAATAATTATTTTTTGAAAACTTGGTATTTTGAATTTGATAAAAACGAAATAATGAAACTACGAGTACAATATCAGATTAAATTATCGGATTAAAAAATGATAACAAGTTGCAAAAATGTAATAAATAAATTCTACATTAATATGCTGTAATTATTCTCCAATTGAGATTGAAATATTATAATTAAGTTACTTTTATTCAATTAAAGCAGTTTGATGCTTAAAATACTTTTTTTTTAAAAAAAAAAATAGTACAGTATTAAATATTTAAAAATGATTTTCGATAAAAAAAAAAAACCTGACAAAAGCAAAAGCGCAGTTTCTTTTTAAAAAAACATTATTTTATTTTCAACAAATAAAAAAAAACCTACTGTACAATAAAAAGTTAATCGGAAATTATCAGTAATTTTTTTTTTAAATAAATAAATAAAATAAAAATGTTTTTAAGTTTTAGATAAATTTTTTTTTTTAACCAACGAAATAAAAAAAAAAAATTCACGTTGTGAGCCTAAAAATGAATAACTTTATGTCCGTAGAGAAAAGATAAAAGAGAGAAAGAAATTCATGAATATGTAACACCGAATGTGTAAAATGAAACAAAAAATGTTCGGAGGCGTGCACTACAAATGGTGGCAAAAAAAAAAAAATTATATTAATAAATACAGGGTGAGAGATAAAAGATGGCGTCAAATTAGTGCAAAGGGCATACAGCGGGTGGTCCTTCCTTATTCACGCTTTCTCCTTCTATTGTTCCCCCTCAAACAATAAGCACACGCGCGGGCAGGTGCTGACAACTCTATATTTTAGTCTCCAAAACCTCTACCACGTGTCGTTAGTCACGTGCCGAATGGTCACTGATAGGGTCTTAGAAAATCATAGCCGCACAATAAATAATAATTCGTAGAAAAAGTGTTTCAAAGTTTTTGCCTCGAAACATTTTAATTGAAAAAAATTTGAGAAAATGCTTGACAGATGTGTGAAGGAGGTTTTATCGAGTGTATTAGGAGTCTTTTGAGGTGCAATGGGCCTCATTATTCCCCACTCAATTCAGTGTTGAAAAGGCGACAAGGCTGAATTGAGTGTACTCTTTTTGTTGTGTTGTTGTGTCTCTTTCTCTCTCTCTCTCCCTCCATTTTTTCTTTTCGATTTCCCTACTTTATACTCTCGACTCCCAGTTTGTAAAGTGCAGTCGAGGGCCCGGACCTCCCTCGAGACCTCAAATTAGGCTACTGTAATGGAACACATTTAAATCCCACAACATCTGTACACTTCAAACGAGAGAGGAGGAGCTTGGAGCTTATAACAACCCCACAACTCTTTCTGCGCTTAAATCCCGGAGAAAAATACATGTGCTTCGCCACTGTGACAACACACGTGCCGATAAGGTCACGGGTCAAACTAACTTAGGGCTCAAATCGGAGGCTAAACACGTGACGACGTGTAAATAAGTGAATGAATAAATAATCGGAAAAAAAAAAGAGTTTAATAATAATAAATGCGCGATTGTGTGGAAACAAAGTTTAGGATTTTTATTAGAAAATATAATGCGGTTTTATAACTCGTTTTAATGAATTTTTTTGCGAATTAAATAACTTATTTTTAATTTTTTCTTATCCAAAAATTTTTTTCTTATACATTGCGTAGCAACGAGAAGTTCGTTGTACAGAAATTTCATAGGGATTGAAAATTTGGTACCTAGTACAGTAAAGTTCGTTGTATTGAAAATTTCGTAATGTAGAATAATTATTATTTTTAAGAATTTTATAAAAACAGTACATTTTGTTATACTGAATTAGAAATTTTGTAGCACGACAAAATGCTATAGTTGAGGATTTCATAATACATTGTTTTTAATAATTATTATCTGTAAAATTGCATTGGAACCGACATAAAATAAATGAAAACATTATACCGGTATCTATACTTTAAAAAATTTAAAATTTATCAAAAAAAAAAAAAGTAAAAATAAATAATATTTATTTATAAAAATAATAATATTATCCAAAACGTATAAAAATAACAAAACAAAAATTTTTTTTTTTGCTTGTTATTAGTTTTATTTTGTCAATAAAAACGAAATTTTCCAGCATTTAGTAAATAATTGCAAACTGAATATAATCATTTAAAAAAAAAAAAACATAGCCTCCTCGCTTGTGGTTGCACGAGTGCACGTACTCGGATATTAACTAAGTGTACATATATAATATGTAAATGTCGGAATGATAAAGCGCATGCGCGTTTGTGGTTTATCGTTTCGAATGCAGATGAAGTAGAGCGGAGCAGTCATTAAGCATCGTTTTCTCTTTCTCTCTATCCATCTCTCTCTCTCTCTTCGAGCATCGTTCTGGTTCGTCGAAATGAGATGCAAATTTCTCTGAAATATCATGACTTTTTGAAGAGGACGAGACCGCGCCATTCAATATTATTCATCATTTCTACATGGGGGATGCAAATAATATACGGCGCCCTCTGGTGTTCAGTTAGTTGGCGCAAAGCGGAGATACACAAAAGTTGTAACCCCTTCGGCACCCAATTTCAAAAATCGACTCCGGGTAACTATGGTAACCAACTTCCATCTCCATTTGGGATTCCAAATAGTCACACACACACACACACGTCTTGTATACACTTCCCATAACAAATTTCCTCTCGATCTCTCTCTCCGCACGCACTTCCTCTCTCTCTCACCCACTCTCCACCCTCCTCCTATGCCACGCTTCGGCCCCCATCTCTCTTAACATCCATTACAAATGTAACAAATTGAAAACGAGGTGGCAAATTCCCCGTCTCCATTTCCAATCGTAATTATTTGGCTCTTCAATTTGTCCAACCGAAATACCAATTTCATTTCAATCACATACACAACTTTTTCTCACCCTCACTCACTCTCTCTCTCTCTTTCTCCATCTATCCCTTTCACCCAACCACCTCCGACTTTTGTAGATATAGATCTACACGTCATCATTTTCTTCTCAAATGCAGTAAATCAACGAAAAAGATAGATCATCACAATGGTTTCAATTGGCACGATTATTATCGTTCTGAATTATTATTATTTACATCCAAAAAAATATTTATATGTACTGTATGTGTGTGCGATTTTATTGAGGAAAAACTATACGGAATAAATTTGTTTCTACGAGCTATTTAATTTAAAATTGAAAACGCCATTAAAAGTATTGACGATATTAAAATTGATTGATTCCTATTAAATGCTGTGCAACCGCGTGTTGGAAGTTATTAAATTATTTAAGTTTTGGGTGCTTTAAATTTTACATTTGGAATGTGATTAGCTTCGATTATCAGCTATAAAAAGTATATTTAATTAGATTTAACAAAAAAAAAATGCAGCATTGACGATTAAAATTTTTATTAATTAGTCGGATTTGCTCTACTTTGTACTCGATGGTTTATTAAAAAATAAAGCAAACTTTATTTCCCATTTTTAATGCTTTTTTTTTATCTATTTAAATTATTCCAATTGAAGGTTAGAATCATATTGTTGATTCAATTCTCTAGAAGTTGGGAAATAAAGTTTAATATGATTAATTATCTGGCAGTAAAAATACGAAGTACAATTTATGACAATAACTACCGGTAGATAAAAAGAAAACGTAAGCAAACAATTTTTTTCGCTTTTGAATGTACAATTTTAATCTGAAAATGATAGTTCAACTTTAAAAATTGATGATAGAAATGTTTTTTAAAACGTTTAATGTCATTAACTATAACGATATTTTAATTTGGCATATATAATTTCAATTTTTTTATATTGGCATGCAAGCTATGATGTTTGTTGATGCTTCGAAATCGAATTTGTGTAATTTAGTTTTGATTGGTATAGTCTGTTAATATTACGTATAACCAATTTATTTGACAAAAATACAACAAAACAAATCGCTTTATTCATTACAATGAATTTAAATGAATTTTGTTGATTTATTGATTGCGCGCATTTTGCGTGTGATAATGCTAAATCGCATAAACATTTTTTTTTTATTAGTTCTTAATAAACCGCCGAAAGGCATTTATACAAGTTTCATCTTAAAAATGGTGGGAAAAAAAAATTAGCTCAGTCAAACTGAAAACGCACAAAAATCTAATATTATATACGGTAGCTGCATAAGAAATAAAATCCCCACTACTTTAAATACGGTCATTGTATTGCAAAGGTAGTTTATACAATACCGTAAATAAAAAAAAAATTAAAAACAAACACAATTGATTGCACAACATGTAACTATACAATAATGTGCAAGAAAATGCCGATGCAACCAAACAATTGTTACATCAAAAAATTTGTTAAACGAGTAATAACAAACAGTAATTATAATTAAATTTAAATGACAAATTTCATTTCGCGATATTGATTACATGATGTTACTGTGACGTCCCTTAAATTATGATTAACAGTGATTATGATAATAGCATTTTATATTTTACCATAATGCAATAAATGCAATATATGCATACAGTAATAAGCAATAAAAAAAAAAAAAAATAGGAAATTAGTTTTATTAATTAAAGTCATTTTTATTTCTACACACGTTATATTTAAATTTAATTCCTCCGTTTAATTAAAAATAATTGACGAGACAATTCATTCAGACTTTCGTTGCAATGTATTTACGATAGGCTACATCTAATTGTATACATTACCTTACAAAAAAATAAAATAATAATAATGAAGACGACCCTTTCATACAGTATACACATAGGATACCGATTGTCTGTACCTTATCTCTCGTAAATTTGATCTTGATTGGATTTCAGATAGAATCTTGTTATTTATTTAAATAACCGAGCTGGAAATAAAATATTAAAAGATTCGGGGGTTATTATATTTCAAACATTTACAGTACCAGATATTCTATATAATAATAGATCGTTTTTATCTATTTATTTATTGTTATTATTATTTATTTATTTATTTTTTGATTTTCTATTTTGCCGAAGTAATCAAACAGCTTATACTTCCTACTTAGTCATTCACTTCCGCTCAACGTATAATATAGTTCAGTTTGCAATTTTCGTCGGCAGAAAAAATTTTTTTCTATTTTTTTGGGGAGTTATTTTCTCTTATCTATCTCTTATTTCCTTCTCTTTTTTTTTTTTCTTACTCTCTCTCAGTCTCTCGCTAAAAAAAAATATAAAATCGATGCTGAAAGAAAATTGAATTATTGGAAAAGTAGGAAAAAGAGAAGGATGAGATGATGAGGAGAGAGGGAGAGAACCAACAGGAAGTAAGAGCGGCTTCTGACCACAACCGGTGTTTCATTCACAATCTCTGCACATGTCATATACGTACCGTGCTCTGTCTACATGCACATCATGCCGCTTTATACTACACTTCCATACCCGTACTAAAAGTAAAACACACATTTCAAATTAAGCAAATTTTATTTTTTTTTTTTTTTTGGGGAGGAGAGAGGAAAATGTCCTCAATATTTTTTTAGTAGAACTTTTTATTCTGGCAAATTATGTTAATGCGTCTATAAATCTCATGTCCAAAAACGTATGCGGGGTTTTAGAATCTAAAAATTAGAATTTCGTAAAAGTAGCCAGAATTTGGATTCAACTACTATGTGTAGTTTTAATGGCATGTGCACTTAGGGCCATTTTTATTACAATTATAATTAAAGGGTTATTTCCTAGCCCTTTCAACGGTTTTTTTTTTTAAAGCATTTTTATGATTATGTCTTATATTTTCATATTGATTGCTATGTTTTTAATAAAATATTCAGCCTACCAAGTATTAAGAAAATGAAACGGTTCTAAAATAATATTTTTAAAAATATATAATTAACATATTTTTCTTAAATAAAATTTAAATTTAAATGATTTTAATGCATTATCTTAATTGTTGAATAAAAAATATAACGTTTGTCAAATTCGTCAAAATAAAAGTGTCTATAAATAGTTTAAAAATCATATTTTTATCTATTTATTTTAAGTATGGTAGTTAAAAAAAATACAGTTTTTGGTTTATTATTTAAGATTCTTTATTGAGTGCTCTGCATTATTTTAAAAGTTGTTTACATGTTGTTTAAAATACATACAGTTTTTAAATTCTTTAAGCTTTAAGTTGAGCGCGTTAAATGTTGTATTATAAAATAACGTTGTTTTGATTTATCGCTAGATGGCGCAATGTTTTATTTTAGTAGATAGAATGCAATCTGCGCATGCGCGAATAATTAATTAAGTTGATGATCGTCTGCTAAATTCAATTTACGTTGTCGTTTGGCAAAAAAATTATCATGGATTTATCCATATTTGAGGTTAAAAAATTAACTAAATAGTAAGTTGTTGCATTAATTAACAAGTACGAAGAATAAATTAAATCAGGTAAGAAAAATATAAGGGTTTTTTAAATCCAATTTTTATGATTATTCGCGCTGGGAGGGCCGATTTTTGACACCCCTGTGCTTTGTTGAGCTTGTTCGTTTTTTATATTAATTTATGTCTATTGACTTAATCTAGATTTTATAATGCCGTGTTGTGCAGCGTCGCATTGTTGCAATCGTGAGTTAGGAGTGCGTTTATTTCGCTTTCCCCGAGACGAAGCGCGGAAAGATATCTGGAGGTTATTTTGTGATCGAGGCGATTGGGTCCCAACCAAAAATCACAAATTATGCGAAGTACGTTGCCAAAAAATAATTTTTTTTCTCTCCATGAACTAAAACTTAACGCTAATAATGGTTTTATAGAAACATTTTGATATCGATCAATTCGATGAAATGGCCGTAACCAGCAAAGGTAATCGCAAACTGAAACCGGCGGCGATTCCGACTCTCATCGACACCACTCCGAAAAGCGATAACGTCAAACTGTTAAGAAAATTGAGGAAGATGAATAAAGAAGCAGCTGGTTTAATAGTAGATTTGAAAATTAATTTGAGAAGTAATAAGTTAGAGAATTTATTTTTTTATTTTTTTGGTTGTTATTATAGAAGGTTCCTACCACTCCGAAAAAGTCTGCTAAAAAGAAAGTCACTCCCAAACAGCTGAAACTGGCGCAACAACAACAACAAGCTGAGATTTCACCGAAGACACCGAAACGCAGCATGTTTGTGCTGATGATACCTAGCGGACCAAACAACAAGAAAATGGGCATAGTAATCAAAGGACAAAAAGATTTTGAAAAAGTCAAAAAGTTGTACGGAAATAAACCGTTGCCTCCGTTACAACACATCAAAATGAAGTCCAATAAATTTAACGAAATTAAAAATCAAGTGAGTAGCACCGCGTAAAAACTATTATTTGACAACTGAAGTTTAGTTAAGGAAAACTGTAACTTAATTATATAGATAGCACTAGTTGTTCAGTAACTATAGCAAGGAAGAAGAAAACTATATAAATTATTAACATTTCAAGGCTCTTAACCTTGGAAAAAAGTTGTAGTTTGAGTTGAAGCATAATTATTTTACTGCACGGTATTTATTATTTTCAGGTTAGTCTTAAATAGTGGTAGTACACCGTAAAAAGTATTACCGGTATTTGCAAAATGAATTTTGGGAGGTACTTTCTAGGCAAAGACAAACACAGTATTCAAGGCAAATTAAGAAAGCTGACGTAAGAAATGAAATCCACTGACCATTCGATTTTAATATTTACTTTTTTAATTGGATAGAGTCAAATAGATAGAGAACAATTTTATTGTTATTATTATTACTTATTTTTTTTTTTTGCGTCCAGAGACAACTTCTGGGGCTATAAGTTGCCTCGTGAAGCGGGAAAAGAAAAAGAGCAAATCCAAAGTGTTTTTAGAACAACAAAAAATGTACCGGTAGTAGAAACAAGTGCTAGAATAACTACGTCAAAGATTAAACAAGCATTAGCAAATTTCAAATAATAAAATTTTCAACTCATTAAAATTTCAGGTAATTATTACGTAGGTCAGAAAAATATATTGAGCAAAACGCGCTTTTACAGTGAGAGCATGAACGACGGCAATCGCGTTTACTGGGAAGTTCGTTAAATAGACGGCCTCCGAAAGCCAAAACAAATACAGTATGTCACTAACAGCAAACGAAGAAGAAAACGTAAATTTAACATTTTATAGTTTTGAATTTTTTTTTTTGGTTGAGTTGAAGCCATCAAAAGTTTATTCAAATCGTTGCTATAATTACCTCATATTTTAAGAAGCGAATTTTATTATTCTAGGTTAGTCAAAACAAGTTGAAGGTATCCGATTTGGCCAATGATAAATTAAATTTCAACGACGTGAAGTTTGGTCGAATTCCACAGCAAAGGTTGACGTTAAGTGTTCGAGAGAATTACGAAAGAAAAATTCGAACTTTATCTACCGCTAACAATATGTTAAGAAAAAAGGTTACTATGCATATTTTATAATAAATGGAAAGTTTTAAGAAGTTATAATAAACGATTTTTTTTTAGTTGGCTAAAGCTAATCTTCAGTTATATGTTCAAACGGCAAACATTCGGAAGATCTTTAATCACGATCAATTGGATCTTTTATCTCAACACCAGAAACGTTTAGTGAGTTGGTCTGCCGAGACGAAGAAACGTTGCGCGCAGATAAGACTGGCTTGCGGTCATAAAGGGTATAGACAATTGCGGAAAATAGGATTTCCCCTCCCTACAGTTCGCGAACTTATTAAAACGTCTGATATCAGTCCAGCCACCGCCGTTCGCGCAGCCCTAGGCGAGACGAAACCTTTGGAATTGGTAGAGTGCAATGTGGAGATCACGGAAGGCAATTTTATGAATATATAAACATTTTTAATACGACGCGTAATTTTTAAGTTAAAAAGTTTTTCTTCTAAATGTTTCTTTTTCTTTCTTACGAATTTTTATTCGCGGGTGTTATTCGGTGATATTTAATAAAACTTGAATTTCATTTTTGTATAGGAGCCGCTCACTTATTGAGTTAAAAGATTCGGAATTGAGAGCAAAGTGATCGAAATAATTCTGAGACAGATCTTAAAGATTTGCAGATCGTTTAGAGCCGATATGAAGATGTAAATATCACAGAAAGCGTCTGAATAATACGTATTGGAAGTTAAATTTAAATCAAACCCGAACAATTTCTTAATTATTTAATTTTGTTTTGATTTTACTTTTATTTCAGTGCGAAATTTATAACTTTCCAGTATCATTTTTGTAAAAAGTAAATAGGAAGACCAAGACAGCTAGGTGACCCTACGTGTTTTGAGTTAAATTGTACAGTACAGTAGTCATTTTCGGTTTTTGGTTTTCGGTAAATCAGTTATCTAGAGTTCAGTTTTTACTCAAAACTTTAAATTAAACTAATCTTAATTGATTTGTTAATTAACACCGTAGTTTACTATAACAAATACACTACAGTAATCTATTTGAGTAAAAAAAAAAATAACACTATGTAAAATTTGAATTACAAACGTATAAAATATTTTTAATTAAGGTAATTATTCAATTTTATGTTATTTTTCCAACTACAAAATCTTCTTTAACTATTAGACTCGGATTCCCCGCAACCGAAGCTTGGCACTGATAAATTCCATAATGAGTTTTAGGATCCGGATTTCGTATGATGAGCCTGGAGTTTCTCCCGTCGGTTCGAACACCGAAATGATACGTATCGAACAAGATTCGCTCTCCATCAGCCACAGTGGCAAACAGTTGGTGACCGTAATTATTATATCCGTGAACGAGCTTTACCCAACGAATTCCCTAAATAATTTAAAAATGTAATAGAATATTGTATTTTTTGACTCAAAACCTGTTATACGTGTTGGATTCTTCCGTGAGCTTCGCAGTTGAGTTCTATGAAATCGGCGGTGAGACTCAAGCTAACGTCGGGCTTGTATACAGGAGCGTATCCTCCATCGGCGAACATGACGGGATGTGACGGCGGAGGATAATGCGGACCCGGATTTTGATATAAAGGAAGATGTGCGGTCGGTTGTGGAAATCCACTGCTTCTACGAAAAACTTTCATTTTATTTTATTTAAATTTTAAAAAATTTGTTAGGGAAAATTTGACGAGCAGCGAACTAAACCCATATTTTTCGGTAAAAACGCCTCCGTTCGAGTGTTGTTGTTGCGGTGGAGGAGCTTCGTCCATCTTCGACGTCGGGTGGAAAAGATTTTTGATCTTCTGGAACCACGATTCTCTTTTTACTGGCTGCGGCTCTCTGACCGGTGTCGAAGAAAGAGGAGACGGTTGCGGCGGAGGATACCCGAAATGTTGGGAAGTGTACCGATTATCTTCCGACCAGTTGTCCAAATTAACATCTGATTTACTGACCAAAGACTTGTCATCTTGAGAATCTTCTAAGGGTAAGTGATTAATAATTTTTTTTATTTTTTAATTTGGGCCAACATATGCAAAGAAATATCGGTTTAGAAAAAAACCGAATTTTTTAAAACTTGTATGGAAAAATATAATTATTGATACAGTGCTTTAAAATCAAAAAACTTATCGGTATTTAACTATACAATTTATTGAGCAAGTTTTTAAGTTTTTATTATTTTTTTTAAGGTAATTTACCTTGAATTTTGGTTTTTTTTTGGTTTGAATTTTGGGGAAAAAAAACTTATAGTTTCTAATTGCTCTAATTACACTTTAATTTATTTGTTTTACTTTTTTATTCTCATTAAACTGAATTTTAATTAACCAATAATAATTAAAATTTGATTACCTATTACTTCTTCGATGGATGGAAACGTCGTCGTTTTCAAATCAAATTTGGTAGTTGAAAAAATGACAGTTGTTTTTTCGGTGAAACTAATTAATTTTGACCCGTTTAAATAATATTGATTTAATGAGGTGTTCGTAACGTTTCCCCAATCGGATAGCTGAGCGGAAGTCGATAGTTGTACGGTGCTGTCCAGCGCACTGCCCAATATAAACATCCGGTTCAAATAGAAACACATTCCTAGCGCGAACAACATTTATAAAAAAAAAATAAATTTCTCTCCTCGTTAAAATAAAATAAAAAAAAATTATTTAATATAATCGATTAAGGTATAAATTTAATATTTTATCTCCGAATTCGCCGACTTGTGATAATCTCAACCAACGATGTGTGCATTTTGAAGATTAAAAAAGGAAGGGGAAGAAAAAAAAATAAATTATTGAGATTTGTGAAACTAAGCTCATCATCATCCGAGCGCATTGCAAATTGAGCAAACTGGTTTTTTCATGCTAAATTGGTGATGTGTTAATGGAATAGTGAAGAGAGAGAGATAGATTATGAGATTCAAATACGAATAATAAAAAAAAAAAAAAACGGAAAGCGCTGTTTCGATATAACCTGGTCACCTACAAACCCGGTAAACTAAACGGAATAAAACACTGCGCGTGCTCGCTAATACTGGATGTTGCGCCGAACTAACCTCATCGTTCAACAACTATCTCACAACATTTTTTTTTTTTTGTTTCCTCAATTAATTTCTAACGTCGTGGAAATTGGATCTTATATAATTAAATGTTTAATCACTCGCTAAATTGTTTAACTTTAAAAAAAAATTTAAATGTGGCAACTAGATTAATGGATTTACAATTTAATTATTATAATTTTCTACAAAAAAAAGTGAAACGTATAATTTAGCAATTATTCTAACATTAAATCATCGTGAGTAAATAGGTAGGACATAATTGCGCCGAGATTAAATAATAAAAAGCTCAGGTTTTACGCAGAAATAAAATTTTTAATTAGGTGATAATTAAGGTTAACGGCGTTGTTTACATTTTTTATTATTTTATTTAAAATTGAGAGGTTTTTTTTTTAATTGTTTTTATTCAGTTTGATGGTCTGATTGTTTTTAAATTTTGAGGGTTTTTTTAATAGACATTGCTAGTTTTTTTTTTAAATTATAGTTAACATTTTATTCATAGCGTACACGGTGTTCGAAAAAAAAAAAAGGGAACCCAACTGAATTAGATTTAAATTCTTTTAAAATATTTTGATGACACATGGAAAAACTTTGCTTTAAGAATTTTTTTAACATTTAATTCTTCTATTCTGTGTTTAACATAATTATTATCATCTTTCTGCCTCAGCACATGCAACAAAACTCATTAAAGTAATGTTTTCCCATGTGTCATTAAAGTATTTAAAAGAATTTAATACCAATCCAGTTTTTTCTGGACGCCGTGTATGTATATATTTTTAATTTATGTTTAAATAATTAGATCGATTTTAATATATATATATATTTTTAGAGTGAAATTCAAATTTTTAATGTAAACTATTTTAAAATATTTGCTCAATGAAGCAAATAAAATTGATGCCAGTTAAAATTTTAAAAGGAAAATGAAGCGTTTTAATATTAATTTATTATTATTTTTTTTTCTTAATATTTTTAAATAAATATTATTATTATTCGTTCTAGTTGAATGAAAAATATCTTACCCCCCAAAAAAAATACGTGACTATAAATCGATAAATGACGGTTTCGGTTGTTAAACTTTCAGCCATTAATAATCGATAATCTATTTCCAACAATCGCTACACATTTAAATTTACAAAAAATTTATAACGTGCTTCATTGTTTTAAATTGTTATTGTAGGTGTTACACCCTGTATTTTCTATTGATTTTATTTATTTTTTCAATTGATTGACGTTACTTACGTGTTAGTAGATTTTGAGAAAAAGAGGGAGAGAGTTAAATAATAAAGACGCCTACATTAATTTAACAATCGTCTGATGGGTTTTAAGTTAACCTAGAAAAAAAGCGTTTGAAAATCCGTTTCAAATGTCAATGACACTTAGAAAATATTATTTTTCGGATCTTAACATTTTGTTAACCGTTAGTTTCCGAATGTGTGACCTTTTACGTTAAAGCGTGAAAACCGAGTGACGTCAACAATGATCTCGCAACTCATCTATTTCTATACTAATAATTAGATGTGGAACACATTTATTTGTGCACGGAATTCCCGAAATGATGCGCGAGAAAAAAAAAAGCGTTATTAAAATTAAAAATTACAAACGGGATAATTGGATTTATGTTTATTATTTTTTTTTTCTCCGTTCAAACCAGTATGAAAATGCAGCTCGGTTTATTAAAATATGTTAATGAGCTGGAATCTCAGTAATGGAAAGTAATTTGTGGAACCTTCGAGGCAAATAACAGTCGGCGCCAAAAACACGTGTTATTATTATTATTTTTTTGTTTTTAAGTTTAAAACCTTGATGGAATGAGTTGATAAGTTAAAAATGCTCGGGAAACAAATTATATTTAATCGGTTTTTTGACCGTTTGGGTCCTGGTTCAAATCGAGTTTGTTTGAATTAGACTTTTAAAAGAGGAAAAAGGAAACTTTCCGTTCTTGTTATTCACTACCGTATTTCACTTCCAATTGTAGTTGGACTAATAAGGCCATTACAACTCATGAATATAGACAATAGAAATTGAGGTAGAAAGTAAAAAGATGGTGAATGAACCGTGTAGAAAGGCTGTTGGCTGGACATTCATTCTCCCAGGGAAGATTTCTTTTTAATTTAAAATTAGCACTTGTTTTGGTTCGAGTAGCCTGCCGCTATTAAAGAGGTTGTTATTAATAAACTTAAAAAAAAAAAAGTTGTTTATTTTTCTGTCTTCTTCGTATGTTTTTATATCGAGTAATTATTTGGTTTAGATTTCCCCATTTGGTTATTTTTATTTTTTTCAAAGTTGAATATAATTAGAAACTGTTTATTGCCATTTGTAAATGAGCAGGGTTTTTTTTAATGATAAAAATAATTATTAGAATTTACCCTATCATTAATTTAAAAAGGACAAATCTAGGTTTTGAAAGTGAAAAAGACATGTTCTTATTGATCTAACACGTTTGCCTTGTTATTGTTTCTTTTCTTCAGATTAAAATTATCGAAAAGAGTATTTTTTTTTTTAATATGTAAATTATTATTATTTTTGGATTTAAAGATTTTTAAAATCTATAATTCTATTAAAAATTCTTCATGAAAAAAAACTCTTACGGCGCTTGAGTTTATTATTCTTGCGTTCTCAAAGTCAAACTGCAATGTTTACCGAAATTCGGAAAATCTAAATTTTTAAAAACAAAAAAGCAAAAAATCTAAATAATATTTTGAAGCTTAAAATTTAATTTTAAAATTTTTTTAAAGGAAAATTTCTGAATTTTAGAGTTTGTTATTTTGGAATTCTCGTGTTTTGGGTAAATTTTGAATATACCGGTGTAGTATTCAATTTATAGATAAATGTCTTTCATTTAATAAACAATACATGTAATATTGAAGGGGTTGCAGGAATTTTTAATAATTTTGGTTTTCCATCCAAAAAATGGATGATTGAGTGAGCCTAGGCTTGCATGCAAAAAAGGTCACTTTTTTGAAGCGGCTTAAAAATGGGGTTAAAAATGCTGTAAACTTTTCGATTTAGTAGTTTAAAATGTTAATTAATCAACGATTTTTATTTAAATAGCGGTTTTCATTGTTTGATTTTATTAGAAAGTATTTTTTTTTTTTTTTGGTTTGATTAGCATTTTGTTTACCTAAAATAATCAACTTTTTGACGTTTTAATGAGTTTTAACTCTTTCAATGCCATACGAAAAGCAGGAAGTGCGTTCTAGAAAAGCCGATGATTAGTAGTTTTTAAGTGTTTTCTACCAGTTATTTCAGTCATTTCAATGGAACTGTTATTTTGTTGACAAGTACGAAAAATTTGTGTATGCGATTAAAATTCAACGAGTGTTTCCATAATAATATTATTCAAGTAGTCGCAACTTTTATTTGCGTAAAAAAATATGTAAGTTTTTCCGTATATTTCAACAAGTTTATTTAAGTTTTTTTTTTTTTTCAAAACTGGAAAAGAAGAAGAAAAGTTTTGGAAAAAGTTTTTTTTTTATGTTAATTTCTCATTGAAAAGATAGAGAAAGAAATATGATTGTGTCGATTTCAACTTTCATCGATTTTTTAAACGTATTTAAATTTTTTTTTTCTTTCTCCCACTTCGCGATAAATGTTAAAACTGTATGAAAAATCAAAGTGTTCCATTTGAGCGAGTTTCACGGCTTCACACCCATTCGAGGAATGTATACGTGAGCGCCGCTGCTGCTGCTGCTGCTGCTCAGGTATACCTTACCCAGGTACGTCAGACATTAGATGGAGAGAAAAGAAAAAAAATTGATGTCAAAATCAGAGCGCCCAAAAAATGCTGAGCCAATCGTAAGAGGCGAGGAGGGTTGATTTGGACATCACGTGATATCGACGAGTCCAGGAAGAAAAATAACCAGTTGAAAATTTCTGTTTTTTTTTTCTTTAAATAAAAACACAGAAAAAAAAAAGAAAAAAAAAAAAGAAAGATTTTGTGGAAAAACTGGTTCAAACGGTTTTTGGTCAATCTCTCTGCTACCTATTTCAAACTATGATATTTGATGGTGAAAGAGCTGATTGATTAATCAAAAGCTCTCTACTCCAGTGTCTGTTCGCGCCAGTGGTGCTTTCTTTTTTTATTTTTTATTATTGTTATTTTAAATCACGACATGGAACTCGTCGGCAGTTCCAATATGAAGTTTGGGATTTTATTCGCTTTTTTATTTTTATATACGTTTGGTGAGTGAATGATTTTTTATTTTATGTTATACGGTAATTATTTATTTTGAAAAAAAAATTTAAAGAGTTTTTAAGAAGTAATTTTTGCTGTTCCAAATTTTGATTTTAAAACTTCATTCCATATGTTTGCGTTATTTTAACTTTTAATTGTAATTTAAAAATAGTAAAATAATATTTTTGAAAGCCAATTTTTCAAATGTCAAAATTATAAAAAGTTACAGAAATATATTTTATTTATATATATTTCTGTATTGTAGATAACATAATTTAGAAGGTTGTCAATTTTTGTAACGTTGAGAAACAAACTTTAATGTAAATTGGCAAAAAAATTTAATTACTTTAAAAATATTTAATGAAGTATTTTGCTGCAAATTTAAATTTTTTTCCCTTATTATTATTATTTTTTTTTTAAATAATAATAATAATTTAAAAAAAAACTGCTGTTTCAATGTTGGTGCATTTGTGATATACAGTAAATTTAACGTGAAAGTGAATGCAAATGGTATAAGCCTAACCAGGAAGGTTCTTCGGGGGGTCAATACATTTTTTTTAAAAAGTCAAATTCAGTGACTAATAAAAATAGGCTAAAGATGAAAAAATATAGGCCAAGCTTTTGTTCAACTCTCTTTCTTTTTTAAAAAAATAAAAATAATAACAACGCATGCGCAGTTATATTTTAATATCATGTTTAAGGGTGAATCTCATAATATTTTTATTTAAAAGAAGAAGAAGAAAAAAAATTTTTTCCCATAAATAAAAAAGATATTAAAGAGACGATAAAGATTTGCATGCAAAAGGCGTCAAAAATAAAGGTTTTTTTTTTCTCTTTTTTTTTTTTTTTGACCTATTTATCATCCAAGAAAATATTTACTGTCAAATTTAGGTCAAATAATTATTTTTTCTCTCCCCACCAGCGTCGATACTAACGAATTTGTCTAATGAAACGCCGGCGGTGGGGGGAAAGACAAATATTAGTCAAATTCGGGCGAAATATCGTTAACATTGAAATTAATTTAAGCAGAAATGTGCGGAATTAGTTACGACGTCGTTTAAAGCTTAAAGTTGGGAGGGGAAATTGGGTCTAGGTTATACCTTCGATCGACATGTCAAAAAGTGGGCAAAATGTGTAGGCGTTACAGGTGACGCCTGCCAAGTCATCACGATCAACGCACACCTTTACCCGGGTTCAATAGATTTAGAAAAGTGATATTTGTTCATTTTAAGAAATTTAATAAAACCTAATAATATACGAGTATAATATATGTTTTTTTTTTTTTTTTTTTAAAAAAAAGAGTTTTTAAAAGAAGATGCCGTACGTGAAATTATTTAGGTCAAACATATGTTGTTTTCAGTTGTCTGTATTTTATTTTTATTCAACAAAAAATAATAATAATAATAAAAGGAAGATAAAACGGTGTAAGTTACTTGAGATGATAGGTCTCGATATAATTACCACTTTAAATGTAGGAAATATAAAAACGAGAAACAGTGGTTTTTTTTTCTATTTTATTTTATATAACAATATTAAAAAAAAAAACGTGTATGGCTTAAATTACGTTAATAGTGGCGTATAGTGATTGGAAAGTAAATAAATTTTATGTTATATTTTATTTTTTATCAAAATTCTGACAAAAAAATTGCATGAAAGTTTCATCCGACAATTACAATAAATTTTTTTTACCTCAAAAGTTTTCTGTTTGAATGGAAAATTTTTGAATTTGAATAGATAAAAATGTTATTGATTTAACAAAAAAAATTTATTAAAACCGATCACAGTTTTAGGTATTTTAAAGAAGAATGTTGTCATTTTTAAAAGCAAAAGAGTGACGTTAATTATTTAAATGTTTATATTTTTGTATTGGAATAAAATGGAATGCGGTTTTAGAACAGCAAAAAAAAGTTTCCAATTTTTTTTTTAAAGTTTAATCATAATCTTAATTGTATTTCAAGTTTTATCCATTTATTTTTTCTTTTTTTTCATTCACTTTTTAGTTCCTTGGGTATCGTCACAGGAGGACGAAACGCTGAAAGTTCTCAAGTCCAAAAAATTATCAGAATTACAAGCGATATTATCGAAGGTAACAACTTATTTTTTTTTAAAAACAAAATAATTTAAACTTAAAAGATAGGAAGAAAAAAAAAGTTGATTTGAGGTGCAAAACAAGGTTGTCTTGTATACTTTTAATTTAATCAAGTTTTTTTTATTTATCATGAATTTCAGGTATTGGATACAGTGAACGAGACGGAGGAGGTGACGACACGCGACCCTCGTCTGACGGGAGATCCAAGAAAAGATTATATTTACGATCCCAATTTACCGCGGGAATTAGGGGACCACGATTTGTCCACGTATCCCTTCTATAACGAAGTTCCCAAGGATATTACGTTCAAATGCGACGGAAAATTGGACGGTTATTACGCCAGTGTTCCTCACCATTGCCAGGTAAAAATTAATAATTTATCAAGGATTTTTCCTCCACTTTTTTTTTTTTTGCTTTAGTTGAAAAAGTCAAGGATTTCTTCTAATTTTTAATTATACAGATAAAATAAACTTTTGGACTGTTTTTTATTTTCTTATTTGCTATTGAACGTTATGCAAATTGTTTACGTGACTCGATAAATTTTAAAGCGGGGTCATGTTTAAATTTTAATTTTTGTTTCTAGTTATTCCATTTGTGCGTTTTCGGACATCGCCACGACTTTTTATGTGCCAACTACACAGTTTTTGACCAATCACAATTCATCTGCCATTTTGTGAACGCCGTCAACTGCTCCAATTCCGTTAAGTTTTACGAACGAAACAGCGAGTTATACGTGACTACTACGACCACTATCGAGCCTCCCGAAGAAGAATACGAGGACTATGAAGTGCGTCCTAAACGGCGGAGGCGGCCTAAGAATGGAAGACGCCGCGGACAACGCAGGAGGACGACCACGACCACTCTCAGTCCCGACGAATATTATTACGACGACGAAGAGCTGGTGGAAGAAGGCGCCGAACAGCCGGAAGAAAAAACTCCTCCACCAGCCACCCCCGAGAAAGTTCGTCGACCGGCCCTTCGCCCCCCTAAACCTGTTCTCAGAACGTCGACGACGAAACCACCTCCTGCCACTCTCCCGGCTGCCCCATTAGCCGTGGAGCCCATTCCTTTGAAAACGATTCCTTTCCCCGTACGCCGTACTCCGGCGAAGGAAGACGCGGAAATTCCCGCGGATGAGCCAGAGGTTGTAGAGCCCATTCCAGCCAGACCGATTCCCGTACGACGTTCTCAATCGAGGGTGAAAACGGAGCCTCCACCGGTTGAACCGTTAGAATTTGATCCGATTCCCGTTAAAACGATTCAGGGACCTGCGAGGCGACCTCAAGCGAGGGAGAATGCAGAGTCATCCGCGGTGGATGCAGTTGCCGTGCAACCAATTCCTGCCCAAAGGATACTTGCGAGGCGGCCTCAAGTAAGCGCAAAACCGACGCCTTTAGCGGTGGAACCAGCGGACGAGGAACCGCTACCAGTTCAAAGGATACCTGCGAGACGTTTACAAGCCAAACAGAATGCGGATCCTCCAGCAGTTTCTGAACCATTAGAAGAAGAAAACCCAATTCCGGCTCAAAGGATACCGGCGAGACGTCCACAATCGAGCGCGAGAGCTGATCCCGTGGCGGTTGATGAGGTTGTAGAAGAGGATCCTATTCCCGTCCAAAGAACACCGGCGAGACGTCTCCAATCACGAGTGAGAACTCCGGTAATTACCGAACCGGAATTCGCTCAAGAATCGAAAATTAGTACTACGAAAGTGAAGATGTTTCACGATCCGATGAGCGTTATAAACCCCGACGTTGTAGTGGGAAATATTTTAGCCGGGGTGGGAGCGGTTCCGAGTACCACCCTGCCTCCGACTACGCTAGATCCGAGTTTGGAGTACGAGGAAGACAGTTCGGACGAACCGCTTTCGGATTCCGAGGAGCCGAATTCGGGTTCTAAAAGAAAGAGGAAACCGAAAGTAACCACGACTGCCGCTCCTGTCGGACCCGATTTTGTTGTAGGAAGCATTTTAAGCGGATTAGGAGCGGGGCCGACCACGACGGTGCCGAGTACTACCCCCAAACGAAAAATTATTCGCGGAAGAACCAGGACACCTCCAGTCACTACCGCGTCTAAAATTGATACAACTGCCCCACTTCCGATACAAAGTGAACCGGAAGCGGCGACGCGAAGAGTTAAAACTCCCTCGCAGGCAGCGTCCCTTTCCGAACTGGCCGAACCGACATCCGTAACCGCAGCGCCCGCTCAACGAACTCGGCTCGTCAAGAGGATAAGAAAGCCAGGGGGAAGAACTACCACGACTACTACATTGTCGCCGGAACCGGCCGTCGAATATGAGTACAGCGAATAATTGTGGATTTGAATTATTTTTGGACAGTGATCAACAGCAGGGACTTTCGAGTTTAATCAATGTTTATACGATTGGGTTTTAGTGATTTGGGGGGGGGATAATTAAAAAATCAACATACCAAAATTATTTTTGGTAGTTCCGATTGGTTCAATTGTTGTTGTGAAGGTTTATAGACATTGAATTTGTTTAGTTTGTGAAAATTACCAATAATAATACATTTTAAAAATTCTAAATTTTTTTTTAAAGTTATACTTTTTTTTTTTTAATTTAATTAATAATTGCAATAACACACGTTGTTTGGGGACCAAGCATCCCACATCTAGGTACTTGGTTGGGACCAATAGGTTCGCTAATATAAGTTTTACTCACAGGATACACTCCAGACTGGCTTTTGGATCGCTTAGTGTCTTGTGATTTTTTTAAAAAATTTTTAAAATTATTTCAAATTAAAAATTTCTATTAAACAAAAAAAAAAAAATGGTATTAAAGTCTGTGGTTGGAGTCAGCTAGATTTTCAGTATTTAGCAATAGTTTATTTGCCTTGAATTTTAATTTTCATTGAATAAATTATAATCTTGGCCCTGGGTTAAAATTAATATAGATTCTATTCTTCTCATTGAGGCGAATGAACGCTAAATCTTGTCGCTGATATTTGATTCAACAGATTATAAATGCTGTTCAAATATTTTCAGGATATACGAGTAATTAGCATTTTAATTTTCAAACTATTTATTTTTCTTTTTTTCCTTATCGAATTTGAATATAATTACGATGTTCTTCGTTCATTTATCAACAATATCATCTGATGACGGTCGCAAAAATGCGCGCTTGTAATTATTTAAAATCGAAGATGTTTGCGGTTTCTTTTATCGTTTTGATATTCGTTTCGGAATTTTCACACGGCGTTCCAGTTGCGGATGAGAAGGAACTTTCAGCTTTCCCGAGAGAAAAACGAGCTGTGCCAATAGTACCGATTGCGGGTGCTATAGCCGTTCCAATTATCAAAAAAGAAGTTGAAAAAGCAGTTGAAAAATTAGGAAAAGAAGTTGGAAAAGCAGTTAAAAGATTAGGAAAATCGGTTGGCAGAAGAATTAAGAAAATTTTTGGTCGCTAACTATCATCAATTATAGTGAGTCAGATGCTCTAATATACCTACATGTAATACTTTTAACTTTTTTTTTTAAAATAGAAATTTATTTGGTTTAGAAGGCCAACAATCTTATTGTTATTATTAAGGCGACTTTTCTCAAGATAAACTCGAAAACACTCAAACAATATTATACCGGTATTATTTTAGTTTTTTTTTTTTTTCTATATTATTAATTTTGTCTAGAATTATTTAAAAAAATATAATTAACCAAAGTAAACGCGTAATCAAATTTGTTCAAAGTTTAATTTACGTTTCTTATTGTTCTTTCTTCTATCAAAAATTAATTTTACAATAAATTTGAATATTTTGTTCCAAAAATTCTAGGGAACAAATCAAATTGAATGACTGTACAGTATCAAAAGAACAATTATTAGAAATTTTAATTTTTTTCCGTCAAATGCTTGTAACATTTATTAAAATAAGCTTTGGAACCTACACTTGTATTAATCCGTAGTGATTAAAATAAAATAAAACCTTAACCTTGATAGAAATCCGTCGCGGAGCGGTGAGCCAAATTTAAATATAATGCAGCACTTTTTTGAAACGAAAAAAACAAAAAAAATGAGGGGCGCCGCACGTGTGTAAATAACAAACACGGCAATATTGTTTGCCGTTGCAACAAAAGGCAAAATGTTATGATAACATTATTCAAACTACTGTATTTATTTAAAGGTACAGTCGATCGCATGCGCATCAAAATCTCACAAAATGTTTTCATTCAAGGCGCATCGAGCTTGAAGAATAATAATTTGTCGAGCTGAAATATTTCAATGAGAATATTTCTAAAAGTTTAGTTGCATTGTCAATTAAAATTGTGTAAATAGCGGCAAACTAATAAATATAATTACCGTATTATAACAACAAAATCATAAGAAGAAAAAGAAAAAAATATATATATTTGAAATGGAATTATCGGCGTGTTACGTGGCAATCGCTTTCGGGACATTGATTTATTTGCTCCACCGCTGCTACCGAAAAGCTTTTATCCCTGATTTCAATAGAAAATATGTATTTATCACTGGAACTGACAGCGGCTTCGGACATAAATTAGCCGTCGATTTAGACAAACTCGGACTTCACGTGTACGCGGGTTGCTACTCAAAAGAAGGAGCTGAGAATTTGAAAAACAAACTCATCTTCCAATTTAAAAACCCTTCTTTTGGACGTAACCGATCAAACATCGGTGGAGAAGGCGAAAGCATTTATCGAAAACGATTTGCCCAGCGGAGAAAGTAAATGTCTAAGAAGAAAAAAAAAAATAATCAACTTTTTTCTGAGTATTTATTTATTTTAGATTTGTGGGGTTTGGTGAATAATGCGGGGATTGCCGGAAATATCAGTTCCGTTCTTTCCACAACAGAAGACTATCGAGAAGCGATGGAAGTGAATTTCTTTGGCTCCGTTCGAGTGACGGAAGCGTTTGAGCCGTTGATTATCAAATCCAAAGGACGAATCATTCAAGTCATAAGTCTAGCTGGCAGAGTGTGCTTTGGTAGTGCTCCTTATACTTGCTCGAAATTTGCAATTGAACCTTATGCGGACGAAAAAAGGTAAACTACCGCTTAGAAATAATTATAAACACACGTAAAGCGCTTATTTACAAATATTTTTTTTAGGAGAAACATGAAACAATTTGGTGTAAAAGTTTGTTCAATTGAGCCTACAGCCTTTACTCAAACTTCCATTTTCCAAAACGCTCAATATAAAGACATCCTGACTAAGAGATTTAAAGAACTTCCGGAGTGGAAGAAGGAGCATTTAGGATACGATTACGTTGAAGAAGGTCAAGTTTATAACAATTTGTATTTTTTTCCCACCCTTTCTAACATTTTTATTCCATAATTATTGCAGAATTTAATAGAAAAGACAGAATTTACAATGACAGAATTTGGTTGTTAACTAAAATAAATACAACTATTGACGTTGTAACGGAAGCTATGACCCACGGTTTGGGGGCTAAACGTCCCAAATCTAGGTATGTGGTGGGAACAGGGTCACGTTTAGGTATTGTGCTGGCTGGATACACTCCTGATTGGTTTGTGGATTATATTTTATCGTAAGTTTTTAACTTGAATTAAATATGTAATAGTATTACAATTATTTATAACTATTAATGTTTGACATGTTTTACTACTGCATTGTATCAAATTGCATCAAATTCGAGCATTAAAACAACTTATCAAACAAAACAAAAAAAATAATAAGATAACAATGAAACGACAAAATAATGAAACTAATGCATACGTATTTAATTTTTACTAAAAAAAGAAAGTACCGTAATTTAATTGCTACCATCATTCCAAATAAGAAATAGGGCTCTGGTTTTTCCACGTGACAGAGTCAACAAAAAGTATACAACAATCAAATCTACTACCAAACATTTACTTAATCGACCAATCAAATTCGAACTTTCTGTTTTAACACCTAAAAAAAAGGCAAGGAAATGGCGCGTTAAAGGAACTAGAGACATAATTAATTAAATTAGAAATTAATTTCCATCGCAGTTCAAGAAATAACCACCGGCGTTCTGCAGAATTCAAGAAACAATCACCCGCTTCCGTCGTGATTTAAGGAAATAACAAAATGACGCCGTCCGATTGAACATTAACCCACTGCACGGTTAGAAAACTGAATATAAATTCGAGCTTAATTTTAGGAAATTTTAAATCCTTCGTCGCTTTTGCCAACAACCGATCGATATTATTTTTAAGAACAAAATGCTGCGAGAAAACTGCAATAATTTCAAATTGAAGCTGTTTACAGTTTGTTTGATTGTTTTGATATTCGTTTCTACACTTTCGCATGGGGTTCCGGTTTCGGAAAGAGAAATTGAGAGGGAGCTGACATCTTTTCCGAGAGAAAAACGATCGATGGAAACGCTGGCGGCTGCTGTTGTGGCTCCAATTATTCGAAAACATCTTGACAAAGCAGTTAACAGATTTGGAAAATCGTTTGGAAAAAGATTTAGGAAAATTTTCGGCTAATTAGCGTCTAACTAACATCTATTATTACAGTAAGTTAGTTGCTTTAAAGTTGGTTACTTTTAAGTTGATTTTTTTTTTTTTATTGTTTATTTTAGAATGCGAAAATTATTAAAGCCATTTTTCTGAAGATAAACTTGAAAACAATATTCCGGTATTGTTTATTTTTATTACACCGATAATATGATCTAGAATTATTATTTAAAAAAAAAATTCGTATATAATCGACATGTTTTAAATACTAATTAAAACACATTCAAGTTTTTGAATTGGAGTTGTATTTATTAATTTTTGTCAATTAAATTTTGGCTCGCATTATTTTTCGCCCAGTTAAACGCCTGTCACCTGAATCATGAAATTTGATTATTCTCTGCAGAGCACTATTAGGCAACTGGATTGCCTTAACTACTGTATTGCATTTTCAGCATTATTGACATTTTTGAAATTCATTAACCTTCAAAAATATGTGAGTTGCATTCGGTTGTTACAAAAAAACAAACCAAAAAAACACCAATATTTTATTTCCATTGCAAGCAGATGGCAAAACAGAAAACATATGAAACGCATAAATTTATTACTCCAATATAATAGAAAAAAAAATAATGTATTTTCACTCAACGGGAATAGATTAATTGACTGAATCAACTCGAAAACACATCGAAAATTGAGTTTGAAACCAAATTTTAAGTCGCAAAACAATTTTTAAAAATGGAATTATCTATTTTTTACGCTTGGGTGGCAATAGGAGCAACGCTGATTTATTTGCTCAACCGCTGCTATCGAAAAGCTTTTATTTCAGATTTTATCGGAAAATATGTTTTTATTACTGGAACTGACAGCGGGTTCGGACATAAATTAGCCGTCGACTTGGACCAACTCGGACTTCACGTGTACGCGGGTTGCTACTCAAAAGAAGGAGCAGAGAATTTGAAAAACAAAACATCTTCCAATCTAAAAACCCTTCTTTTGGACGTAACCGATCAAACATCAGTGGAGGACGCGAAAGCATTTATCGAAAACGATTTGCCGATTGGGGAAAGTAAATATTGTATTAAAAGAAAAAAAAAATCATCAAAATTGTTGATGAATATTTATTTTAGATTTGTGGGGTTTAGTAAATAATGCGGGAATTGCTGGTAATATCAATTCTTATCTCTCCACAATCGAAGACTATCGAGAAGCGATGGAAGTGAATTTCTTCGGCTCCGTTCGAGTGACGGAAGTTTTCGAGCCGTTGATTACCAAATCCAAAGGACGAATCATTCAAGTCATAAGTCTAGCTGGCAGAGTGAGCGTTGGCGGAGCCTCTTATACTTGCTCTAAATTTGCGATTGAGCCTTATGCGGACGAACTAAGGTAAACTACCGCTTAGAAATAATTATAAACACACGTAAAGCGCTTATTTACAAATATTTTTTTAGGAGAAGCATGAAACAATTTGGTGTAAAAGTTTGTTCAATTGAGCCTACAGTCTTTACTCAAACTTCCATTTTCCAAAACGCTCAATATAAAGACATCATGAGTAAGAGGTTTAAAGAACTTCCGGAGTGGAAGAAAGAGCATTTAGGATACGATTACGTGGAAAAAGGTCAAGTTTATAACAATTTGTATTTTTTTCCCCACCCTTTCTAACATTTTTATTCCATGATTATTTCAGAATTTAATAAAAAGGATAGAATTTATGGTAACAGAATATGGTTATTAACCAAAATCAATACAACTATCGATGTGGTGACGGAAGCTATGACCCACGGTTTGGGGGCCAAACGTCCCAAGTCTAGGTATGTGGTGGGGACTGGGTCACGCTTAGGTATTGTGCTGGCTGCATACACTCCTGATTGGTTTGTGGATTATATTGTATCTTTTTGATAATAAATTTTAATTTGAATTAACTATTACAATTTAATAACTATGGATGTTCGATATGTTTTTATTACTACCGTATTTTATATTAATTTTTTTTAAAAAAATAAATAAACATTTGTTTTATTGAACCGCAAAAAAGCGAAACATATTTTCAACATTACCGGTAGGCTACATTACCTCGGGTAATCTAACTTGTCCAAACTACATGAGCTACAATGGGTGTTACCGAAAAAAAGTAATATATTTTAGCCTCATTCCAAACAGATGGCAAAGCATAAAGCACATAAATTTATTATGAGAATAATAAAAAATACCAAGAACATAAATCCAAAAATATAAAATATTTTCATTCAGGGTAAAACAATTAATTCACTTGAATCAACTCAAAAATTGAGTTTGAATCCAACATTTCATCGCTTTTACATTGTCATCTAAAAAAAAAATTAAAATATTAGTACCAAGTACTAGTAGTTGTAATAAATTTTTTTCTTAGATGGGATTATCCTTTTTTTACGCTTGCGTGGCAATTGGAGTAGGAGCGATACTGACTTATTTGCTCAACCGCTGCTACCGAAGAGCTTTTATTTCTAATTTTAACGGAAAATATGTTTTTATAACCGGAACCGACAGCGGCTTCGGACATAAATTAGCCATCGATTTAGACAAACTCGGACTTCACGTTTACGCGGGTTGCTACTCAAAAGAAGGAGCTGAGAATTTAAGAAACAAAACATCGTCGAATTTAAAAACCCTTCTTTTGGATATAACGGATCAAACATCAGTGGAGAATGCGAGAGCATTTATCGAAAATGATTTGCCGATTGGAGAAAGTAAATAAAAAAAAACTAAAAAAAAAAATTGTTGATTGATTATTTAAGAGTATTTTTTTTTTTTTTAGATTTGTGGGGCTTAGTGAATAATGCGGGGATTGCTGGAAACATCATTTCTAGTCTCGCCACATTAGAAGACTATCGACAAGCGATGGAAGTGAATTTCTTTGGTTCCATTCGCGTGACGGAGGCATTTGAACCGTTGATTGTAAAAGCCAAAGGTCGTATTATTCAAGTCATAAGTATATTCGGCAGAGGATGCGTCGGTGCTCCTCCTTATACGTGCTCTAAATTTGCAATTGAACCTTTTGCGGACGAATTAAGGTAAACCACCCTACATTAATGTACATGTGTTTTAATACAAATGAAAACTCTCTTTTTTTAAACAATTTATTCAAGGAGAAATATGAAACAATTTGGTGTAAAAATTTGTTCAATTGAGCCTTCATCTTTTACCCAAACTTCCATCTTCAAAAATACTCAATTGAAAGACATCATGACGCAAAGGTACAAGGAACTTCCGAATTATAAAAAGAGCCATTTAGGATACGATTACGTCGAAAAAGGTTAAATATTTACGTTTTATTTACAGTATTTATATTAAATTTATTTGCCGTTATCATAATAAATCTTTAGAATTTAAAAAAGCAGAAGAAGTTTGGAATAACAGAATACCGCTGTTATCTAAAATAAATATTTCTTTGGACGTTGTGACGGAAGCCATGACCCACGGTTTGGGTGCTAAACATCCCAAGTCTAGGTATTTGGTTGGGACTGGTTCGCGTTTATACGTTTTGTTGACTGGATACGCTCCAGACTGGCTTTTGGATTATTTTGTATCGAAGCTTTT
This sequence comes from Polydesmus complanatus, assembly GCA_034692225.1. Classification (NCBI taxonomy): domain Eukaryota; kingdom Metazoa; phylum Arthropoda; class Diplopoda; order Polydesmida; family Polydesmidae; genus Polydesmus; species Polydesmus complanatus. The sequence goes on along the minus strand of JAQGAZ010000300.1, from coordinate 13,508 downwards.
CTGATGAAATTACTGTATTTGGTGGCAATTAATCACAAAATTTTGACTTAGTATTTAATGATCTTCTTTTATTCGTTCTGGGTCATACAACTCGTGGGATGTAGGCCCACCAATTTTCACTTTTAAGATTTGCCATCGATCGATCGCCATTGAAGTATTATTTTAGCTTCTATTAACATGGAGATCGCAATAAAAAAAAATAATAATAATAATAATAATAAAAGAGCATAATATTTCCAGTATTTATACGAGGCTGATTGTGTTATACTATATAAGAGTGAAAATGGGCGACGGAAAATTTACTATTTTTAAATTTGACGCAACTGTTTTCAACACTATCGGTATTGTATAACTCTTGAATAAATTAACCGTAAAATATACACATGATCCACTTTGGGTGTTGCAAAAAACAAACAAAAAACAGATGGCGAAACAGAAAACTGCAAATGAGCAAGTACGAAAAAATAATTTCATTCGAAATGCATTACCCGTTTCGAAAATAAGAGTTGATTTGAAAACTTCATTCTCCTATAATACGTTGCCACTTAAAAGTATTATTTTAGCTTCTATTAACAGTATTTAAAAATGATAATGAACAATTTATTAATGGGATTATCATTATTTTACTTGTACGTGGTAATTGCAATCGCAGCAGTACTCTATTTGCTCAACCGCTGCTACCGAAAACCTTTTATTTCTGATTTTAACGGAAAGTATGTGTTTATCACTGGAACTGACAGCGGGTTCGGACATAAATTAGCCGTTGACTTAGACAAACTCGGACTTCACGTGTACGCGGGTTGCTACTCAAAAGAAGGAGCCGAGAATTTGAAAAACGAAACATCTTCGAATTTAAAAACCCTTCTTTTGGACGTAACCGATCAAACATCGGTGGAGAACGCGAAAGCATTTATCGAAAATGATTTGCCAATTGGGGAAAGTAAATACTGTAATAAAAGAAGAAAAAAAAATTAACAAAATCGTTGATGAATATTTATTTCAGATTTGTGGGGTTTAGTAAATAATGCGGGAATTGCTGGGAATATCAATTCTTATCTCTCCACAATCGAAGACTATCGAGAAGCGATGGAAGTGAATTTCTTCGGCTCCGTTCGAATGACGGAAGTTTTCGAGCCGTTGATTATCAAATCCAAAGGACGAATCATTCAAGTCATAAGTCTAGCTGGCAGAGTGAGCGTTGGCGGAGCCTCTTATACTTGCTCTAAATTTGCGATTGAGCCTTATGCGGACGAACTAAGGTAAACTACCGCTTAGAAATAATTATAAACACACGTAAAGCGCTTATTTACAAATATTTTTTTAGGAGAAGCATGAAACAATTTGGTGTAAAAGTTTGTTCAATTGAGCCTACAGTCTTTACTCAAACTTCCATTTTCAAAAACGCTCAATATAAAGACATCATGAGTAAGAGGTTTAAAGAACTTCCGGAGTGGAAGAAGGAGCATTTAGGATACGATTACGTGGAAAAAGGTCAAGTTTATAACAATTTGTATTTTTTTCCCACCCTATCTAACATTTTTATTCCATGATTAATTCAGAATTTAATAAAAAGGATAGAATTTATAGTAACAGAATATGGTTACTATCCAAAATAAATACAACTATGGATGTGGTGACGGAAGCTATGACCCACGGTTTGGGGGCTAAACATCCTAAATCTAGGTATGTGGTAGGGACTGGGTCACGCTTAAGTATTGTGCTGGGTGCATACACTCCTGATTGGTTTGTGGATTATATTGCATCTTTTTGATAATAAATTTTAATGGGAATTTACGAACACTATTTATAACTATGGACGTTCGACATGGTTTTATTACTACCGTATTTGTTTTATTGAACCGCAAGCAAGCGAAACGTATTTTCAACACTACCGGTAGGCCTACTAAATACAGTATTTTAAATACTTCGGGTAATCACAAAATTTTGACATAATATTTAATGATCTTCTTTTATTCGTTCTGGGTCATACAACTCGTGGGATGTAAGTCCACCAATTTTCACTTTTAAGATTTGCCATCGATCGATCGCCATTGAACTTTGTTTCTCATAAAGGATGCCAGTGATTTTAATTTTATTATAATATGCGTGGTTAAATTCCTGTATGCTAAAGTACTTTGCTTTAAAATAAACAGTCATAATAATTACGGTATTTAAACTAATTTAATTTTTATGACCGGTATTGAAATAAATAAACTTAAAATCAAAGGTCAACCAAAAATCGTATTGGCAATTAATTCGACGCAATTGCGTACATTATCTTTAAAACTAGCAATCAAAATAATTGTACAAAATCTTTAATTTAATCAAATTGATGTGATTATTAATTTCAAATTTTTTTTATTTTACAAAGTTTCATCACAAAAGTAATTTACACGTATATAAAATGAATGTCTCCATGTTTAGTTTTATTACGATAAAAATTAATAATGTTGGTTTTAAAGTTTTGCTAAATGAAAACTTTTGTGTGCATGCACATGTAGGCCATGATACATGATTTTGTAGTGTAAGGGTAAAAATGGGGCACTGAAAAGTTAATAATAAATTTAACGTAGCCTACAGTTTAAGTGTATTCAACGCAATGACAACTTTGACATAAATTAACCGTTGGAAAAGCTGTGTTTTACCCATGGTGGTTTTACCGAGAAAAAATAAACAATATGTTATTTTCATTGTAACGGCTGACAAAACTGAAGACAAATGAAGCATATAAATCTACTTTAAGAATAATAATAAAAAAAAAACGGAAATGGAAAAAACCAAAAAAAATATTTTCGTTTAAAAACAAATTATTTACTAGAATAATTTTAAAAATTGAGTTGAATTAAAAATTTTGTTAAAAATATTATTATATACATAATCTTTATAAACAAAATTAATTTTTTAAAGATGGAATCATTCATTTTTTACTATTACGTGTTAATTGCAATTGGAGCCATACTGATTTATTTGGTCAACCGCTGGTATCGAAAAGCTTTTATTTCGAATTTTAACGGAAAATATGTGTTTATCACTGGAACCGACACCGGGTTCGGACATAAATTAGCCGTCGATTTGGACCAACTCGGACTTCACGTCTACGCGGGTTGCTTCTCAAAAGGAGGCGCGGTGAATTTGAAAAACAAAACATCCGCGAGTCTAAAAACCATTCCTTTGGACGTAACCGATCAAACGTCAGTGGAGCAGGCCAAAACATTCATCGAAAACGATTTGCCTATCGGAGAAAGTAAACATTTAAGAATAAGCAAATAAAATTTAATGATCCGCTATTATTTTAGATTTGTGGGGTCTAGTAAATAATGCTGGCATTTTTGGGAACGCCAGTTCCTATCTCTCAACAGTGGAAGACTATCTACAAGTTATGGAAGTAAACTTTTTTGGTTCCATTCGAGTGACGGAGGCATTTGAACCGTTGATTGTAAAAGCCAAAGGTCGAATTATTCAAGTGATAAGCGTAGCCGGCAGAGGATGCATTAATTGTTCTCCTTACACGTGCTCGAAATTTGCAATGGAGCCTTATGCGGATGAACTAAGGTAAGTTACCTTTTATCCCCTTTTTCAACCGCGCACATTGTAATTTTTGTTTAATTAAAAATTGACTCAATTTGTCTATTTATTTTTGGTATGATTTGGGTTGAAGAAATCGACCATAATACTTTATACTTAAAGTTTAAACACATGCAAAGCTTTATTTCGAACTTTTTTAGGAGATCTATGAAACAATTTGACGTAAAAGTTTGTTCAATCGAGCCTACACTTTTTAACCAAACATCTCTCTTCAAAACTTCTCAAGTCAAGGAGCAAATGACTCATAGATTTAAAGAGCTTCCGGATTGGAAAAAGAATTATTTAGGATACGATTTTGTTGAAAAAGGTTAAAAATTTCATTGTTTATCGATTGGTTTTTATTGCATTTTTTTTTAACACCGAATGAATCCGTGATTACCATAGAAATTAATAAAGTAGATGCGATGTGGAGTAAGCGAATACCCCTGCTGTACACAATCAATTCGAGCATGAATGCTGTGACGGAAGCCATCACACACGGGTTAGGGGCGAAACATCCCAAGTCTAGGTATTTAGTTGGAACTGGTTCGCGTTTGTTTGTTTTGCTGACGGGGTGCACGCCAGATTGGTTTTTGGATTACTGCTTGTCGTAAGTTTTTTGATATGAGATTTTAAATTAAATTAACTATCATTAATAAATTTAATTATGCAATGATGAAAATTTAAAAGAAATTCAATGACCTTGTTTGATATTCCACTCAAAAGAAATATTTGGTTGTGAACTCGTATGCGTTATATCGGTTCACTTTGAGACACTCATCAAAAAAAAAAAAAAATCTGTGCTTAGAATGAATTTTGACCCCCCCAAAAAAACGTGACCGTTTCCAAAAAAAATTTGAACTATTTAATTTTTAAAGTTGTGATGAAAATTTTTTTGGAAATTAATATCTCACTGCACCAGTTTAATCAATCATAATTTATTCTCGAGTTTAAAAATTAATTGCGTGTTAAATGTTTTTCAGAACCAAAAACGTCAAACAGACTGATGCAGAAAAACTGAGGTATGATCCAGTGTTTAACCGTAGAAAAATTTTCAAAACAATTAAACGAATATTCTGCCATATTTTAGAGGTGTGACAATAATTTAGAAGAAAACCGTAGGTCTGCGGGAATTTAAAAAATCTTGACAAAGTTAGTTAGTTTCATTATGTGCATCACAATTGAGTGCGCAAAGATGATAACTACAGCTTTTGTCAAAATGTGTTAGTAAAATTAAAATTTGTTTTATTTTAAGACAAAAATGATTTTTTTTTGCCTACTAACACACACACCGTATTATAATTCAATGCTATATGTAATTTTTTAGAATACATAATAGCACTATTGGCATTTTAATTTTCATACTACGTATATTTTTTCTGGGTTAAATTGGAATAGTTCTACGAAGTAATACGATCATTAGCATTTATTTATCAACTATTTCATTATTATTCGAACACAATTGCAAAAATGTGCACCAACAATTTAACAAAGAAAATGTTCCCGGTTTCGCTTATTGTTTTGCTATTATGCGTATCTACGTTTTCCCGTAGACTTCCAGTTCAGGAAGAAGAAAATGGAGAGAAAGTTTCATCCTTATCGAGAGATAAAAGGGCATTAAATCCTTTCGTATCAATTTCGGCTGCTCCGAAGATAAAAAACGAAGTTGGAAACATGGTTCAAAAACTTAGAAAAGCATTTCAAAGAATTGTTAAAGCCGTTATAGCTATAACAACAATTCAAGCATTTGGAAAAGCTGTTAAAAAGGCTAAAAAATCGATTAAAAAAGTTGGAAAATCAATTAAAAAAGTGGGAAAATCGGTGAAAAAAATTAGAAAATTGGGTAAAAAAATTGGAAATTCGGGTAAACAATTTAGAAAATCGCGTAAAAAAACTGGCAAAATCGGTTGGTAGAAACATAAAGAAAGTTGATAATTAATTGCTAGTGAAACTATCAACAATTTCGGTAAATAAAATAAAATATTGTAAACTTTTTAACTATTTAAAAATTGTATTCAATTGTTGATTTTAGAAAAATTCGAATAGTTTTCTACGAACTAATAAAAACTTTCTCAGCATAAATTTGAAAACCCTATAAAATATAACTAATTTTTTTTTTTAAAAAAAAAAGTCTAATTAGCTAATGGGGCTAAAATTGTTCAAAGATTTATTTACAATCTTACTTCACTTTGATTAAAAATTATTTTCTTCATTTGTCTTGAATATTGCGTTTCAACCCTGAAATCATGGCATGATAATAGTATTTAACCAGAATCTCTTCTTACACGTATTATTGATACCGGTAAATTATTAAGCCTTACGTTTCAAATCAACATTTTTAATTACCTATACTAAACGATGAATTTGGCATCATATTATTATTATAGACTACTTATACATTTTCAGAATATAATATTACAGTACAGTATACACATTTTAATTTTCAAACCAAGTCTATATCCTTCATCAACGATATTATTATTCGAAAACGGTGGTAAAAATGTGCACCGGCAATAATTTACAATCCAAGTTTTTCGCGCTTTCTTTTATTGTTTTGATATTCGTTTCTACATTTTTACACGGTGCTCCAGTCGCGGGAAAGGAACATGAAGAGAAACGTTTATCTTTGCCGAGGGAAAAACGAGCTGTGGGAGCTTTGGTACCGATTGCGGCGGCTGTGGCGGCTCCGAGTATTAAAAGAAAAGTGGGAAAAGATCTTAAAAAAGTTGGAAAAGGTGTGAAAAAAGCTGGGAAACAAGTTGGAAAAGTTGTGAAAAAAGCTGGGAAAAAAATTGGAAAAGGTGCGAAAAAAGCTGGAAAATCGATTGAGAAAAGATTTAAGAAAGTGTTTGGTTAATTAATAATTGAGAGAGCGAATACTGGTAGTGCATCAGCTATCGCAGAAAATAAAATGTCGTAAAATGTTTAATTTACCGGTATTTATAAATTTTATTTACTCATTAATTTTCTAGATAAAGCGTATATTTTTTATTTGAAAAATCTTAATTACCCAACAGTACTAAAATTGAATTTATGAGTTCGTGTAATAATTATTGTCTTATTTAGACCTATTTTTGATTGCAAAATTGTGTCAAAAAATTAAATTAAAAAAATTTAAAGTTTACTACTGTTATTCAAATTACTGTAGAAGCCATATGAGGTCAACATTTTATTGAAGTATAAAGTTCACATTTCGGTGAATGCAGCGCAAGGAAAATGTACTGTTGTTGTTTCAATCGAACGCTTAAAAATTGGATTTTGCTTTAAATTTTTCGTTTCAATTAAAATTTGTTTGAGTTTTAAATTATTGAACAAAATGCTGATGCAAAGTGGCTACAAATTGCGGCTACGAAATGGATATTTCAGTATTCGTGGAGCAAGGAATTTACTGTATCAAGTGGAATTAAATTTCGGTACGAGCGTCTCGAATGAAATTTTTTTTAAAGGTTAGACATTTTATAATTATATTTACCGGTACTTAATTTGAAATGCCATATATGTATATTTTAATTATATCACCAAAATCCATGAACAACCCGTAATTATTTCAATGTAAATAGATCTCGATACTTTTATTTGGACTATTTTATTGAAATAAAAGGTGGAAAAAAAAAGCTCATAAAAAAAAATTATGATACGTTAAAATGTTTCAATTTTTAATAAAAAAATATTTGAATGAACATTTTCGTCTAAAATTTAATAAAATTTCGATGCGATTCAATTATAATTGTCTTAGCGTTTAAATAACACTGTACATGTACGTACACACTCCTTAAAATCTCAAAAATATTTTTTCTTAAGATATGTCTTTCTATTTTTGCATTTGTCCCACACGGTATATCGAAATTTTATCAAGGTCGAATTAAAAATTTCGGGGTTATGTTCCTTCCATTTAAACCTACTCCCCATCAACGATTTCATAGCCGCGTTCCGGTTTTCCTCACTCTCCCCACGAGTTTCCTTAAAAAGTTTTAAAAATTCCTTGAACTGCAAAACGCCATTGCAGCGTTTGGGCGGACTGGCTCTGTCTCCGGCGACGCACTGAGGATATTTAGTTCTCGGAACTTCGGGGCTGATCTTTTCCAATTCGATATTGAAAGCCCAATTTCCGTACTCGACTTGATCGAAAATGGCGTTGTCCGCGGGAGCCGTGAAATAATCCCGCACGAAAGCGTTGCTTCCGTTCACGAAAGGGCACGAACAATCCAACCGGCGGCGAAAAGAAATGCACTGCAGCCGTCCGCTTTTAGGGTCTTTAGTTTGGAAATAGTGCCACTTGGAAACGGAAAGTCTCATCGCGTCTTCGATAACCACTCTCAAATCCCAGAACGTAAATTCCTCGGGTACTAAAACTCGACGCCAAATTTTGGGAGAAACTTGCAATAAAGTTATTTGAAGTTGATAGATATTTGGAGCGTTTTCGTCCATTTTAAAACGTGCACAATAACTTTAATAATAAAAGTTACAATTTACTTTAAAAAAAAATTCAACGCACGTGTAAGATTTGGCTACTTTTGTTTTCATCCGGAAATTTATCAGAAGCTCCAAAGGTGGCGTTGGAATAGCCCAAGCGTTCGGAATGTAGTACCCGGGAGACAAAAGCGTAGGGAAGGCGATTAATTTAGGTCAGTTGGCAAAACACTTTCTTAATTGTTTAACCTTTTTCTAAATACATGCACGATCTTGGTACATGGTAGGTACTCGAAAATTTAATTTTGTAAAAGTTTTTAAAAAATTTAAAAATAGAACGTTGAATGAGGCGCATAAAATTGGCATTGATTTGATCCAGGGGGAATTAAGGGTTTTTAATTCTTGTACAATAATTGTAGTTTCATTGTAATTGTAAAGCAATCGAAAGTTTACAAATTTCAACCTCTTCAATAATAATAATTATTATAGAAGTAAATTTGAAAGGGTTACCGACCCTAGAATTCGTATTATTATTATTATTTTTAAATTTCAAGTACATGCATCGTTATTTTTTTTCAAATATTCTTTATGGATATTAACGTTTTATCGCCAAAAAATGACGTTTTAAAGGCAAAAATACCGGTAGTATGTCAATAGCATGTCTTTTTTGTGTGGTATTTGTTCCTCACGTCAATTATTAAAAAAAAAAAAAATCAAACGTACAGCAATGTCAGATTCGTCTTCCTGACGTCATTTTTTTTATGACGCCGTTTTGAAGTAAATCCGATGCCCTTACTAAATTATATTTGTATAAATAAAACGATTATCGTACATTTAAAAAAATAATAAATTTTAAACCTTTATTTTTAACATTTCGTATCACATTTAAAAAATATGATCAATTTAACCAAAAATTATGTTTAATTAATTTTAAAAAAATTAAAAAAATAATCTATAGGCTGCAAACCATGAGAAAAATTAATAATGTGGTTCGCAATAAAAAAAAATAATAATAATAAAAAAGCATAATATTTCCAGTATTTATATTTACATATAATAAACGTAATTAATAGATCACTTTTAATAATTTTGACGAGGCTGATTGTGTACCTGTACATTTGTACAATAAGAGTGGAAATGGGCGACGGAAAATTTATTATTATTAAATTTGACGCAACTGTTTTCAACACTATCGGTATTGTATAACTCTTGAATAAATTAACCGCAGAATATACACATGATCCACACTGGGTGTTGGGGGAAAAAAAAAAAAAAAAAAAACAGATGGCGAAATAGAAAACGAATGAAACGTATAAATTTTACTACAAAAATAATAATAATAAAAAAAAAACCGCAAATGAAAAAATACGAAAACTAATTTCATTCGAAATGCATATTACACCATTCGAAAATTGAGTTGTTTTAAAAACTTTGTTTTCCTATAATACATTGTCACTTAAAATATTATTTTAGCTTCTATTAACAATATTTAAAAATTATAATGAACAATTTATTAATGGGATTATCCTTATTTTACTTTTACGTGATAATCGCAATCGCAGCAGTGCTTTATTTAATCGACCGCTGGTATCGAAGAGCTTTTATTCCTGGCTTTAACAGAAAATACGTATTTATCACTGGAACCGACACCGGGTTCGGACATAAATTAGCCATCGATTTGGACAAACGCGGACTTCACGTCTACGCGGGATGCTATTCAAAAGAAGGAGCCACCAATTTAAAAGTCAAGACATCTCCGAATCTAAAAACCATTCCTTTGGACGTGACGGATCAAATGTCAGTGGAACAGGCTAAAACATTCATCGAAAACGATTTGCCCATCGGAGAAAGTTAAATATTTTCGAAGAAAGAAATACTGTTTGATTATTTACTTTGATTTTAGATTTGTGGGGCCTAGTAAACAATGCTGGCATTTTTGGGAACGCAAGTTCCTATCTCGCCACCTTAGAGGACTACCAACAAACAATGGCGGTGAATTTTTTTGGTTGCATTCGAGTGACGGAAGCTTTTGAGCCGTTGATAATAAAAGCCAAAGGTCGAATTATTCAAGTGATAAGCGTAGCCGGCCGAGGATGCATTAATTGTTCTCCTTACACGTGCTCGAAATTTGCGATGGAGCCTTATGCGGACGAACTAAGGTAAGTTATCTTCTAAATACTGTATAATAGTAATGTAATTTCTTTTCAAACATTTTAAGGAGAACTATGAAGCAATTTGACGTAAAAGTTTGCTCTATTGAGCCTGCCATCTTTACTCAAACTTCCATCTTCAAAACTTCTCAAGTTAAGGAGCTTATGACTCGTAGATTTAAAGAGCTTCCGGATTGGAAAAAGAAGCATTACGGATACGATTTCGTCGAAAAAGGTTACCAAATTCCTCTCTTTTATTGGTTGGGTTTTCAATTCAATTTTTAACACCCGTGATTGCTAGAAATTAGTAAAATCGACGAGGTTTGGAATAACCGAATACCGTTACTTTCCAAAATAAATACGACAATGGACGTTGTGACGGAAGCCATAACACACGGTTTGGGAGCCAAACGCCCCAAATCCAGGTATTTAGTTGGGACTGGTTCTCGGTTGTGGATTTTGCTGGGTGGATACACGCCTGACTGGTTTTTGGATTACATATTATCGTAAGTTTTTTATATGAAATTTTTTAAATTAGAATAATTTATAAAATGATGCTGTGATTTTTAATGACAACTCACATCACATTGTTAATTTTTTTTTAGAACACCAAGGGAGAAACCGGTGGATTCAGGAAAGCTCAAGTATGATATTGTTTAATGGTGGATAAATTTATGAACCAATTAAACAATTTTTCTGCCATATTTTAGGGGTGTGACAATCATCTAGAACAAGGTGTTGATCTGCGCGCGTTATTAAAGGTTAGTTGTGTCGCCAGTTTCTTCATAATGTACTCGTCAAATGTGTTAGTAAAATTGTGTTATTTTATGACAAAACTTGCCTATTGAGCTTAATCTAAATTGTATCTGTTCGAGTTTGACAAAATTATTCCTTTGATTGGAAATAATTTTGCCAAACTCGGAACAACTCAGTGATGCAGGAACGTGTATTTTGGTTTTATTGAGCTTGAAGTTAATTATTTATATTTATCTCGTTTTTAATTAAATTGCTACAAAAAATTAACTCGACATATTTAATAATTATACGCTAATTTTAAATTTGCCGAATATAATATTATTGGCATTTTGATTTTCAAATTACGTGAATGTACAATGGTTGGATTCGAAAAATTATACTAAGTAATACGATCGGGGGTTCATTCTTAAACAATATTGTTATTATTATTTTTCGAACGCATTTGCAAAAATGTGCACCGACAATTTAAAAGTGAAAATGTTCCCGGTTTCGTTCATTGTTTTGGTATTATGCGTGTCTACGTTTTCACATAGCGTTTCAGTTCCCGTAGAGGAAAATGGGGTGGAATTTTCATCCTTAATGAGAAGTAAAAGAGCTGTGAATCCTTTAGCGCCCATTGCTGCTGCTGTCGCGTCTCCAGGCATAAAACACGTATTTGGAAAAGTAGTTAGAAAAATTGGAAAAGCAATTATAGTGGGTAAAGCAATCAACAAAATTGGGCAGGCAGTTAGTAAAATTAGAAAAGCAGGCAAAAAAGTTGGAAAATCTGGTAAAAAAATTGGAAAATCGGGTAAAAAAATTAGAAAATCGGGTAAAAAAGTTGGAAAATCAAGTAAAATTGGAAGACCAAGTAAGGTTGGAAGGTCAAGAAAAATTGGAAGATCAAATAAAGTTGGAAGATCAGATAAATTTGGACAATCAAATAAAATTGGAAAATTAGATAAATTTGGGCAATCAAATAAATTTGGAAAATTAGATAAAGTTGGACAATCAAATAAATTTGGAAAATCAGATAAATTTGGAAAATCAGATAAATTTGGACAATCAAATAAAATTGGAAAATTAGATAAATTTGGAAAATTAGATAAATTTGGAAAATTAGATAAATTTGGGCAATCAAATAAATTTGGAAAATTAGATAAAGTTGGACAATCAAATAAATTTGGAAAATCAGATAAATTTGGAAAATCGGGTAAACAATTTGGAAACTCAGCTGGCAGAAGAATAACGAAAGGTGACAATAACAATCAATTGAAAGGCAAACCATTAACAAGTGCGGTAAACAAAAATACTTTAAATTTCTTAACTTTTTAAAAATTGTATTCAAGATGAAGGAAAGAGGGCGGGACATTGCCTGTTTGAATTTAAATGAGTGATAAACAGTTTTTTAAAACAATCAATTAATGATTCCATCAATGTCTAAGGTTTTTTTTTTCTTCGAATTTTTACTTTTTTTTTTTTTATTCAAATGAGTTGAGCATTAAATTATACGTCATAATCGACAGTGTGGTATTTCGATATTAGCTGAATTTGGATTAAATTTCGACGCAAGCTCAAATGCATTTTTTTAAAGGTTAAAAATATTTTTTTTTTACTCGACCTGATGCTGGTCGAAGAGTGACATCTCATTTCAAACAACACAAATTTAAATTCTTAATCGCGATAATTATTTGCTTTTAAATACATGTACAATAATACGAAATTAATGTGAATATCGAAAATGTTATTAGCCACAACTAAATAATAAAAGTAATACATTTGTAATGGAATCGCACGTTTATTCTTTTTCGCACCCTATTTTTGTGCCACCCGTTAGGTCGCATTTTCATTTTTTGGTTTTGGATGACTCGGTCTGATTGGGACTGATTCGGTCTGACTGGTGCTATTGATAAATATTTCCCAAAATACATTTGCGCGTGTATATGTGTATTTAATACTTTTTACGAATAAGTTTTTCTTATAAAAATTTGGGAGTTAAGTGCTCTTTGTTTTTTTTTTTGTTTTTTTAAATACGTGTAGCTTATTATATCTTTCTTTAAGAAAATAATCTTGTTTAAAAATAGCGGTGGGTCTAAAGGAATGATACGGTGGTCGGGCGAAAACAGTGTTTGTGCTATTGTTAGGCTCCTCAGCGTAAAGTGGTCCTAGGTGGTCCTAAGTGGTGCTAAATTTAATGACGGCTCAATAACAGTTGGCCCCGTAACATAATTTAGCACCACTTAGGACCACCTAGGACCACATTTTTTTTAAAAAAATTTTTTTTCAAGTTAAAAGTTAAATAGGAGAAATAGCGTTGATCCTATGTGGATCTCTGGTGGTGCAGCGAGCGAGGACGATGCATAGGACGATGAGAGTCGATGGTTCAAATCCCACATTGGAAATTGAAAATAAATGTTTGCTGGAAAAAGAGGACCTGCGCAGACGGAAGTGCGCGAACACTTAGTATAATATCAAAAAGAGAAGATTGAGTGAGATGAAAAGGTCCCCTAGACAGGAGAAGGGACCATGGATGATGATGAGAAGTGAGTACTGAGTAACCGTCATAGGGAGAAACAATTGACGGATTTAAGAGAGGGGCCCAGCGTGGGCGGGGCCCCAGAGATGTGACGTTGGAGAGAGTGTGAGGGG
>JAQGAZ010000299.1:0-73988 GCA_034692225.1 Polydesmus complanatus | reverse complement strand
AAAAAAATGAACGGAATTTTTTTTAAAAAAATGATCAAAATTTAAAAAAAAAAAAAAAAAATGAACGGAATTTTTTTAAAAAAATGATCAAAATTTAAAAAAAAAAAAAAAAAAATGAAAGGAATTTTTTTTAAAAAAATGATCAAAATGTAAAAAAAAAAAATAATCAAAATTTAAAAAAAAAAAAATGATCAAATTTTTTTTAAAAAAAGTGATCAAAATGTAAAAAAAAAAATGTTTAAAATTTTTTTTAAAAAAAATTAACGAAATTTTAAATAAAAAAAGTTATTTGTGTATGGGACTTCCTTGAGTTTGAGGCTCCTATTTTGCGCCTAGTGCGAGTATGGGTAAATACGGTTCTGCTAGTATGTGCTGACTATACCGTAGATAGAAACAATTTTGTTTATAATATTTAATCGTAGTTTTATTTAACACCGGTACATGTTTAACTATGAGACTAACATACGTTGTTGCTAGCAAAAACCAAAAAATATAGAACGAAATTAAAATCAAAATAAAACGAATTATTTTTTCCCCTCTTAAAATAATAACAAAATTTAAACTTATTTATGGGAATAAATTTAATATCGTTTTGTGAAACAGCTTTTGTTACGACTAGAACTTTTCTTTCAATGCCTAAGTTGCTTTATTTAAATTAAGAAATCCAGTGGCAACGTTTTATGAACGGAATCCGTTATAAAACCGAATGTACGAGTATAACTATGAATTTATTACCTTTTTTGTTGGCGAAAGAAGAGCGATTAAAAGTGAAACTTTCTATAAGTGTACGATTTAAGTGAGGGGTTTTATTATCCCGGATTTTATATGTTAATTCTTACGATTTTAACGCACTAAATTCACGTTCGTTCTTGCAATGACGCTTGCAAAATTTTCGAAGCGTTAAATGTTGGTGAATAGTGTCGCGAAATGTGACTGAGGGCTTCAAACTATGTTTTATACTAATTTATTCGTTTCACGTTCAACACTTTGGATTAAAATCTACTTTTTACGGTTAAAGTTAGAGGATTATTTCCTATGATTTTTTTTTTTTTTTTTAATTACGAATATTAACAGGTTAGTTGAAAAGAAATGACATTATCATTTTATTTCCCATTTTATTGCGCAACTTGAGGTTTACGATCATCAGTCTGGCGTTAAATTTACATAATTTTGAAATTCAAGCTCTATTTACATGCCCTTTAATTTGAATGCAGGGAAGTTCTACTTTGTTAGGGTTGGTCAGTGCCGCCCACGCCAATGCTGAAAATACGTCGCCACCGATACTCAACTTTACTGCTTTGCTTCAACCTAAGAAAAAGATCGCGCTTGTGAACAACCTTTTCACCCTGCGGTACAGTTCCCGATGAAATTTAATCATCTTAAATGCTATTTCAGTAGGTCTAATTAAAAAAAACGAAACAGTCATTTTAATCGACTAAAGAGTAGGCTTTTTTGAACAGCTAAAAAATATTTTGATCAGCTGAAGAATTATTTAAGGCAACTATAGAGGGTTTTGAGCAACTGCCGGTAATAAATATTTTAAGCAACTAAAACGAATTTTAATCAAAGAAAAAGGCAAACGATCAGCTAGAAAATATCTTGAAAACTTTTTAACCAACTACTGTAAAAAGTAATGTACTGGATTTGAGCAATTAAAAAGTATTTTGAGCAACTGAAGTTTTTTTTGAGTAATTAAAAAACATTTTGTTCAAGTAAAAAGCATTTAAAGCATCGAAAACGTATTTTGGGCAAATAAAAAAAAAAACCAATTGTTTTAAGAGACTAAAAAGTATCGTATTTGAGCAGCTAAAAGAGCTTTAGGTCGCTAAAGTGAAATTTGATAAATCATTAAAACTCATTTTGTTGAACTAAAATGGCATATGATTGGCTAAAAATTAAGTTAATGCTGTACCTTAAAAATCATTTTGATTAACTAAAAAGTATTCCGAGTGACTAAAAAAAAGATGACTGCGCGACTATAAAACTGCATTAAGTCTTGGTGTATGTAAAAAACCCAATTGGGAAACTGGAAGCCGATTTGAATAATCAAAAAGCAGATTTCATGTATTTGGAGCAATTAAAACAAATTTTGGCTTAGCGCATTTTTTTTACTACCGGTACTGCTTTAATTCCCTTTACATGTAATTTTTTTTTTTAAAAAAAAAATTCTTTTCATCCATGTTCATCATTGGTGATGTAAGTGCGCGTAATTGAACGAGATTTCATCACTTTAAGTAAATACGTTACAATTCATTAGGCAAAAACGAAAGAGAGAGAGAGAGTGTGTGTGCCCGAGCTGGTACAATGCCACACTTTACATACTGCAAATAGAAAAATAGTGCTTTTTACTTAAGCCAATACACAACGTAACAAGTGCAAATTGGTTTGTGATTGCGTTGAACGCGCGAAATTCCACGTTTGACGTGTGAATCGATCGATCGATCGCACCCAATCATTTCGATGCGTGCCGTTCGCCAGCACCCACAAATTCCCAAATTATTACCGGAAGTGGAGTAATTTTACGCGGTCTCACATGCACGCTACATATTAATAATTCGCTTAATTTCGAATAATTGATTACGCCATTAAACGCGAGTGCGCGTGCGCGCAAAGTATTAATTCCACGAGTAAATATACGCGCGCAACCACATCAAAATAATAATGTGAGTAGCAGTAAAATAACGCGTAAAAATGATTAATACGACGAAATGATCTTCTCGCTACGCTGTGGGTTGGAATCAAATGACACCGGTGTAATGCAATTTTCAAGCTTAAACAACAAAAAATGTAGGCTTCTGTCGGAGCAAAAACTCATTTTTTTCCCTCTCAATTTTTAAAATTCGGCATTTTTAAATTTATTATTGTACAGTATTGTTAAAGGTGTATAAAATAAATCTTAAAATAAAAAGTTTGCATAAATTGTTTTGAATTATATTTAAAAAAA
This sequence comes from Polydesmus complanatus, assembly GCA_034692225.1. Lineage (NCBI taxonomy): Eukaryota > Metazoa > Arthropoda > Diplopoda > Polydesmida > Polydesmidae > Polydesmus > Polydesmus complanatus. The sequence goes on along the minus strand of JAQGAZ010000299.1, from coordinate 71,044 downwards.
TTTATATTACCAAAAAAAATTATTTGCTAAATTTAAGATTACATTTACTCTGGCTTATTATATTTAGCTTTTAATCTCGATTTTGTGACTTCATACCTATGTTTTTGTAGCAGCAGCATGGATTAACAAACTGTATAAATAAACTAGGCTCGTGCGTGAATTTCTTAATTAAGTAGCGTAGGCTACTCAACTAGATTAATATAATTATTTTTTTTCTAGCGAGATTTAGTCCAACTTTTTTTTTTTTTAGAATAAGAGCTAAACTTGATTTTTAAAAAACTAAAAAAAGCGTGTGCGTGAGCAAATTTACAATTTATTCATGAATAAATACTGTACGGTATTTTTCTGTGGTCTTGTTGGCAACAACACCACAGATGGTTTATTTTTGCAAGTACTGAGCCGATTGGTCTTGTAATAAAAGTAATAAATATATTAACTTAATTTTTTTCTCCAACATTAATGCCCTTGATGTACTAATGGTGGACCGGTCACTTAATTGGTCTTTTACACCGTAGTTGCGTATCTTCTTTAAATACGGATAATTTAAAACCGGAGCTGAGTTGTTTTCTCGATTGAAGTAGCCCACATGTGGTAGTAGGTACAGTTGGATTGGTCTTAAATTGAAATCCGTGAAGCTTTAACGGTCAAACAAATTGAAATTGTAAATGAAGTTGAATGGGCTTCAATAGAATTTCATAGCTTCACTTTCAACTGTCGAGTGTCCACCCTCTTCTGTGGAATTGTATTGTGTGTGCGTGTGTAAATTTGATGTTGTGATGAGAATCTGGTTACAGCTCATGACGTCATTTGGCAATTCCGCAAAATTTTCAACTCTTCAATGAAATGCTGATTTTTTTTATCGTATAAAACATGTTTTAAAGGAGACGAGACTTTTATATGCATAAAAGTAGTTTTCAATAAAAATAATAAACAATAAGCAAAAAAATAGTGTATAAAAAAGTTAAAATGATTGTTATAATAGTGTTGTGAGAGTGAGTATTTTTTGATTTACGACTAATACGAGTACATGTACAGTAGTAGTTTACGACTATCAATGCAGCAATTAAAAATTATTATTAAAACTAATTAAAATTTAAATTATTTAAGGCCCAACAAAGTTTAAAAATACAGTAATTTGTGTGAAACATATTATTATACCGTAGATAGAATAAAAATGTATTAGTGATTTATAAGTTTTACCACAATAATTAATTTCAAAAAATGTATGAAGAATCGGGCTAATTAATTTTTTTTTTGCGACCTTCAAATGAGATTATGTCATATTATGCGCGGGATTATTTTTAATACATACTGTATTGTGAAATAATCAAACTCAATAGACCTACTACATCACTTTCAATGTTAGACTTTTTCTAAATTTAGAATGTATTATTTTTAAAATTTATTAATTGAAAATTAATAAATGAGAGAATTAATTAAAAGTTTTTATTTTTTAATACTGTACATGTAGGCCCCTACTTTGATATTAATGCTGGAGCCTATGTGCTAAAAATAAATGTTTGTTCTTAAAAAGAAAAAATATAATTATTTTCATCACTCATCTCTTCCTTTACGCGATTGCCGCATAATTATTATTATTACGTTATGAAAGAAAAAAAAAAGTTTTAGAATTGTTTTTAAGCTTTAGATGTTTTCTACTACGACTATTTCGATATAAATCTCGGTTCTAGAATTTTAATTATTTTGTTTCGATATTTTTTAACATTAAAATAAATAATGTACATGTATTATCATTTTTTTCCTTATTTTTATATTATTTAATTTCGCTCTAGGAGTCTAGAATCTAGATGCTTAAATGTTAAAACATGTGCGTTCTTATGGGGGTAGAAGTTTTATTAAGTTTAGATTAAAGCCCTTGTTTTTGGATGTACAGGCTTATGAAACTGAACTAATTTTGGAACCGAACTGTATGCATCTTCTTTCACTTGCGCAAATTCTGAAAGCGCCATGCACGTTAATATAATACAATATAGAACGAGATAAATTTCAATCTTTTGTTTTCTTTGTTGTTTTTTTTTACTTGTAGTTTTACATTAAATTAAGTGGATCATTAATGCGATGTGTATTTTTTTTTTGTTTAGAGCCTTGAAGGAAGGAAAGGAGCAAAAAAAAGAAATATTGCAGACGAAGTGTGTTTTGATAATATCCCTTGACGAAAGTGACATCGCCGTTACGGATTCACGGCGTTACATCGTATGTTACGTGAACGCGTTTCGCAGTATTAAATATGCGCGTGTGTAGTTGTTGAGTTTTGTGTTAGTGGGCGGTTGATTTTTACCTAAGCGAAGATGAGACCATAAAAGTCTGCGTATATCACTCGTCTGATTATTCAACTCGCGTATTTTCTCCCTCAAACCTTCACACATTTAGATTGAAAACAAACCAACGAGCGAGATAAACAGAAAGATAGATAGGGTAGCGAGAGGAAGATAGCGAGTGAGCAACACCATCATAGTCAGTGCCGGATTTCACTACAGCCTCGTATTTAAAATTTTCATAATAATTCAGATTATGTGACTTAATCATCACAACAAAACACTACGCATTAAAAGTCAATTATTGTTAAACCTTAAAAAGTTTTTATTAGGCTATTAAAAACTGCTTTGAAAAAATATTGATGGTAGGCCCAATTTAATTTTAAAAATTATCATTGACCGAGCTTTAGACATCAGTTTTTAATAAACTTTAAAAAACTGTCACTGAGCTTTAAAAAAAATTATAATGTAGATTTAAAAGCAGTTAAAAATGCTTTGAAAATACCAGATACAATCCATAAAAAGCAGTTTAATAGTGAGATTTAAAATGCAGGTACTTAGTCTTACAAGGAGCATGTACCAAGCTTTAAAAAGGTGTTGCTAACTCAATATAAAATATCTTAAATTCAAGGTCTGCCAGGACACTGAAAAGAAAAAAATTTTCACCATTATCAGTACACAAATTTAGAGAAATGACGTGAATTTAGTAGTCTAATTTTTAGAATTTTTTAGTTTTTTTTTTAGAGTAAATCCGGTCCTGTTATTATTCTAAAACGTGCGGTTGAATTTCGGGGAGAGGGAAAAAATAAATGGGAAAGACAGATAGGAGTTCGCTTAATAAGTTGCGGTAAAACATTTTTTTTTTTTCTATCAAAGATATCGAGATTGCGTTTCGCCACAAAAATCATGACCATCATTAGTTTCAGCGAAGTGGAAGAGTGGTTGGACGCTAATCCCTCTTCCACTTGCGATTACTTTTTGAGAAAAGCCCAGCTGGATTTGGTGAACAAGTGGTTGGTGGCTCACGGCTTTCTTACCATCCACGGTTACGTCAGTTCTCGCCGCGGTTCGTGTTCGCTCGGAACTACTCCTAGCGGGAACAATTCACCCAACTCTCCCATCGATAAGAATTCGGATAATATGTACTTTAACGATAACGACATGCTTACCACACCCACTCATCATAAAAGGACCAACTCGAAAAAGTATCTCCGACACGATTTTGCCAAGTCTAAATCGAAAAGCGTGTTTCGGACCTGCGAACCACTTTCGGCGGACGACACACAGAGTAGGCGATCTAGTCTTAAAGGACTGAGGAAATACTGTTCGCTGCCACCCAATTCTATCAATATTCTTTCGCTGCTCATCGAGTCCAAAATTAGACTCCCTAAATACGCGTGTAAAGGAAGGGACTCAAAGGTTTGTATTTTTTTAATTGTATTTCATGCTTAATGAAAGTTTTTTTTTTTTTTTTTTTTTGTTATGATTGAGTACGGTATTATTTTGTTGCCATAATCTTTAGAAAGAGAGATTTAAATTGAGTTGAGACGGTTTCCTAAGTGGAAACGATAAGTGGATTGATAAGAGCTAGAGGTACAGTAGGCTATATAATTATTTAGAACTAGAATAATATTGAAAGAACATTTCAAAATAATGAAACGCTCTCGTAAGATAAATTTATAAAAAATAATCTTAAACACTTTTTTTTAGTCAGCCATTTCTTAAATAAATAGAGGAGAGTCTCAGTAATCCGAGCTGGATGAAATCTATTTCGAAAACTCGGATTATTGAAATACTGTAGTTAATTAAACTGAATGCACAATACTCGTAACAGCTTAAACGTTTATTAAACACGTAACGCTCTATGTAAAGTAGTGAGAATAAGAAAATATAGTTATGTATTACAGTGACCACGAATTAATAAATCAAATTTTTTGACCAAAATAGAATAACAAAATAACAGCTCGGATAAAATAATTACAGCTCCGATTGTCGAGACTCCGCTGGGACAGTATTTGCAACAAAATGACATCACAGCTCTGACATAAGAATTGTAGGCTAGTTATAATTAAATTCTGTATACTTTAATCCTAATCTCTTGAATAAAACAGAAAAAGAGCTTTATAAAATAAGGTAATTTACCACTTATTAAAAATTTAGTGTTTTTGGAATAATGCAATGCCTTTGGGTATTTGTTTACATTAATTTTGTAATAGGTTAGCTTCTTTAATGCTATGCTTTACACTACCGGTTGGACGAGTCCTTGCATAACTTTCATTTTTCTCATTAGAAAGATATAACTTTGTTTTTAAAAATTAAGATGCGAATATTTTAGGAAAAATTTCGTAAAAATGTAAGAAATATTTTTTAAAGTTATTTAATATTTGGAGATTTTTGGGAGGGAAATATTAGGCTGCAGTTTTTTATTATTATTTTACTCGGCATTCTATATCTTCTTTAATAATGATATTCAAGTCGCTTTCTAGAACTTACATCGTTTTCTAGTAGTCTAACGTTTAACTTTTAAAAATATTTTCTTTTAAGATATTTCCACTTGCATTTTTTAAATTTTGATGAGTTGCCTGTAGGAAACTAATTGCATGTACCGGTATAACATTTGGCCTAAATTAATTAACTCCTTTTAAGTAGCGGTACTCTTAAATTTCTCATTTCTTAACGAACGAAATATTGTACATGTACAGTAATTAGGTTTTTTCAAACCGAGATTTTACTCATTTATTTATTTTTTTTTAAGGTGGATCTTCGTTACAGAAACGAGCGAGAATTTCTACTGGATATCGTGAAAGACATCGCTAACGATTTGGATCTGAAAAGTTTGACTCATAAAATCATCACCAATCTGTCCATCTTGTTGGATTCAGACGTGGCTTCGTTGTTTCTAGTGGATGGGCCTAAAGGTAAACAATGTCTGGTGTCGAAAGTCTTCGACGTGCATTGCGGAACTAATACGTTACCAACGACGGTGGGTGGTGACAACCGAGTGCAAGTGCCGTGGGGGAAAGGCATCTTGGGATACGTGGCTGATACGGGAGATGTCGTCAACCTCAACGACGCCACTCAGGTTAGTTGGATAACCGTCTTTTTTTCACCTTTATTTCCATTTTACTTATAATTTGAGTTGCGGTGTCACGTTTTTGGTTTGGCTTTAAAAAAAATATGCGAATTTGCGAGAGATTTACGGGAAATGTCGAAACAACGAAGTTTTGAAAGTTGAAAAGCTTTTGATTTGTTGTTAAGGAAATTTATAACCAAATACGACATACTGTAAGTTAGTAAATCTCAAAATCATAAGAGATTTGCCTAAACGAGATTAATATTTTGAGACAATATTTTAGTAAAACTTTCTTTCCGTATCAGGATCAAAACTTAAACCAGATTTACAGCGGGCGCAGCTTATAATTTTGTCTACTTTTTATTTTTAACTTTTATTTGGTAGCCATAACAATGAGAAGTCAAGCGGTAACGTCAGTGGGTGTTAAGATCAGTGAAAAACTAGGCTTTATTAAAAAATAAATTTCCCCGATTCTTTATCAAATTTTTTAACTTAAATTACATTTACTGTATTTCCGAATTATGCATAGCTAGAAAGACGGGCTTCGTACTATTGGCGTTCGCTGTATCGACATTAGGGAACATTTCTCAACAATTGCGGATGAGATGCGGATAATCACATTAAATTTTATTTTATTTTAAAAATTTTTTGGAGTATTGTAGGCCTATACAATAATTATTTTGGAGAGTGCTAATGCAATTTGTGGATTCGTGTAGACGCATTTTGTGAAAATTAAAGATGGAGCGGAAAAAGCTTGCGGGTATCAAATTGATTAATACTGTACTTTCTCCGATTCAATTTAGAGCATTATTTTTTTTTATTATAAGTTTGGATCTTTTCTTTCTAACACGTTTGCAAGACGAAAGACTAAAATGGTGTTGGCGATAAAGTGTGTGGTAGCAGTCGAGTAGGCTATACTTTAATGAGGAAGGAAGGGTGGTAAGGAGAGTGGGGGGAAACAGAAAAGTTTTAACTCTTTGGGATTCACTGCGAAGAAAAGAAAACCTTACCATCTGCATTTTTCTTTTTCAGGTTAAGCTAGAGAATAGAATTTCATAATAGAGATTTTGCGATGTTGTTTCTTTGTATTTTTGATTTCCCGCTACAATTCGTGACCTGTCTTCCGGGAGGATAAGCTTTCTTATTTCTTCTAAGTTTATAAAATTCCTTGCTGTAGCGTGGTACTAAAACTTCTACAAAGTAGGCCGAAAAAAAAATATCCTAAATAAACCGTGAAAAATGGATCGCGTAAAATTTGAACCGGTATACCGCGGGGAAATTGATTGTCGTGGAAAATGAACTGAGGGTTGTTTTTATTTGGATCCCATAATTTTTATAACGGTTTATTATAGAATTTAGATTCCTAATTTAGCAAAAATGGAACGAGTGTTTTTAATAAATTTTTTATCTACATTAATTGTAGGGTGTAGGCCTATATTTTATTTTTAGTGATGGTAAATGATAATTAAAGATGTTGTTAAAAGATTGATGATGGTTTATTAAAGTGTAATGAGTGTTTTTAGAAGTGCCGTTATGGTTAGTAAGTATTCTTTAGAATTAAATGAGTACTGTACTAGATTAGCTAGAAGTTTTTTTTTTTTTTTTTTTTTTTTTTTATTAGCATGGGCTCAGTGATAACATGTTAATACCGGATATTTAAGAACTCGATAAATGTATTAAAGTTTAAAAAAAAAACACAATGCTTACTTTGCGAGCCGAATCTAAAAGTCGGCACTATTATAACATGTCAGAGTCGAACTGAAAATGCAGTCTTTTTTCGAAGTTGGCAATAATGATTCACCATGGAATTTGTGTTTGGCTTCTAAATTGAGTTATACCGATTGAACTATTTTGTCTATAATGGTATATGAAGGGCGAGATGTAAGCAGGATTAATAAGACCATTTTAGCAAAAAAAAATTGAAACTATGCTAAACTTTTATTTTAGAAAATTGCATGAAACTCAGCAGTCAATCTTAGATTTGTGTTTAACTCGTTAAATTTCGCAATAAGTTAATAAATTCAATAAATTTTGTTGTGAATAATTTGATTGTAGCTAAAATAATGAAGTTGGAATAAAGAGAGCAAAATTTTATATAATAGCGACTAACATGCAACTCAATTTCAAGCAGGTTAGCGTGATCAAATTAAATTTTATTTACAGCAGAAATTATGATGAGTAGAACTAAAATATAAAAAAAAGAGCATTTCATGTGATCAGCCCTTATGAAACACGCAATAAAAACTCTCCGCCAACACGCTTTAACTAAAAAGTGACGTCAAAATGACATCACATTTCATAAGAAAAGCACTTGAAATAAGAAAAGAGATATTTAAACGCAAATTCTTCATGATTAACCGGTATTAAAAAAAAGTCTTGTTGGCACTAAACTGAAACGTTTTTTTAGATAATGTTTCAGTTGATATGGCACAGAAAATTACCAAAAATAGAATGAACAACGCATTTCTTGAAATACTAGTTAACATGCTTTACTTTTGTTATACCGGTAGTGTCTTTGTGGAAGGGCAAAAAAACAACCGTAATTATTCTGAATATCTGTGTGGGGGGGAGAGAAATGCTTTTTTTTGTTTGGTTAAAAGCGAAAATTTGAATAGACCAGACAAGATTATTTTATTAATGCATCGGCCTTTTTTTTTTATTATTATTATTTTTTTAAAATAAATCAATACCGTAATTTTATTCTCAGAAAATTTTAAGAAGATTTATGGAAAACTTCGAGCTAATTTTAATATAAATACTTTGTAGAAGCATTTTTTTGTCACTTAAAATGTCTGAACAACAAAATGTGTTTGTTGTTCACCATTTTTTTTATATACGGTATTTTAAAGTGCAGAGAATTTCTAAGTGAATTTTTTTTTTATTTTGTATTTTTTTTTAGGAAATATATTATTTGTTAGGAATAGTTGCAAAAATATTGAGAGCGAAAGTAAAAATGATAGAAATGATTGATGATTTTATCTGAAACATGAATACGAGATGAACCACTAGTAACAGTATATTTAAAAAAAATATATATCAAAATACATTTTTTATTTGATTTAAAATTGATTTTATTACTCTACGAAAGAGCCTATTATTCAACTGCAGTAAAATCTCGGTTATCCGAATTAATATGTATCAAGCCTAACTCCGCTAACCGAACGCTCGCATAACTTTTAATACGGTAATACAGATAACTCATGGTTGTTTATTGTACATCGAAAATTTACATATTGTATAATTAAGTAACAGCATTTTGATAACTAAAATGCCCTTTCTTTTTGAAATACACGTAGTTAGTATTAGTTTTTTATTTGTTTAATTGCAAAAAGGTTGTTGGAATTCTGACTCTGATAATCAAATTGTTGATGTAGGCTACAGGAGTTTGTATTTTTGAAGTAAATTTTAATAAGATGTTTTTACAAAACCTTGTTTGGTGAAATTTGAACTGTTTTACTGCCACTAAAACTTTTAAATTATGATTAAGTCTCATAATCTAGATGACTTTGAAGTAAATTTTAATAAGATGGTTTTACAACATCTTGTTTGATGAAATTTAAACTGTTTTTTTTTTTTTTTTTGCTTTTTTAAATTATGATTAAGTCTCATAATCTAGATGAAGATCAAGAAATGCTGGGGCAAGGAAATGTTAGAAGGCAATCACTCAATACACTATCGTATTGCAGATAAAGAGCGCACATAGAGTGCAGTTGTCTCCTATACATGTACGTCGAATAAAATGATGATTGATCGCTCACAATTTGATATCTGAGAAACGCATTTGTAAATTTGATAGAATGCTTTTTTATTTTGAAATTGCATTAAGGTGATAGATGCGCAAAAAACGTGTCATAAGATAAGTTTGAAGAACCCTCTATTTGCGCGAGTTCTATCAAAATGAATTTTATTTTATTTTTCTTTTTTCAATATTATTGGTTTTAAAAGTGTTCGAAACATTTCGCTACAGCAGTTATTTGGAAGCAAATTCTAGTTCTAGGTACGGTTCTATTACTGTAGTTTTTATTAATTTAATTCATCTTATTAATTTTTTTAAGAAAAATTAATTTTCGCGTTGAAAAAAAAGTTATTGGTAATTTTTTAACTAAAACTACTGTAAATGCGTTCCTATAATATGCAGCTAAACATGCTCCGGAATTTTTCCAAATTCTGATTTTAGAATTTGAAACCGAGGTTTTTAATTTACATTGATTCTCAGCTATGTTTTAGTCACCAGTACCAAGTTTTTCATAGTGGTATTGGTATTTTGGAATATTAATTACCAGTAAATTTTAAAATCTTTGTAATTATTTGATTGCACCAAACGGATTTTTTTTTATAGAAAAGTAAAAAGTTCTACAAAATTGTTGATAGTTTGGTAAACATAAATCATTAGAGCGTAAGATAATTATTTTTTAATCAAGAAGCGATAGAGGACGAAACAACATTATTTCGGCAGGGTAAAATGATTTTAGCCAAAGTAACGGTAATTGAAATGTTTTCAAGCCTAGTTTTGGTAGCGGAACAACGTGATAGATGAAGATGTTGCACTGTACTTAAAATGAAGAAGTAATTAAAGAAGAAAATTAAAATGAATAAGTTGATGACGTTGATGCTGTGAACCGCGTAAATCCATTGACTCAATTAATCACATGTCAGCGGCTTTTTACGGGATTATTTTTAGCCGCGAGTAAATGGCTCTTCTAATGGTTTTTGTTAATAGCGGCTCGCCACAGTCACCGCCCATTCCTTGCGTTTTTCAAACTATCTAAACTAAGGTTAAAAGCAGCAGTGCTAGCGGCAATTCTTCGTTATGCGCGGCTGTTACATACTTTACATTCCTTGGAAAATATCGTTTATATTAGTATCTCGCACAGCGATATGACATTGGGGAGACGATTAAAGAGAACCAAACTACTGTACTGTGCTACCATTTCTGTTGCTACATAGATGCAGAATGACGTTATGCTGTTTCATTCAAAGCATTACAAACAAGGATTATACTTAAGTAAGGCAAATCTTTAAAAAGCCACAGATTAAATTTCCGTTCTAGAATACATTTCATTACTACAGTTATTTCCGGTTTGCATCGAAATTTTTTTTTTTTTTTGTAGTAGCTGATGAATGAAGAATGTCGAATGAAGACATTTTTCATAGAAAGAAATTATTTCTTTGAGTGCAGTACTGGTATAGAATAAAGTTTTTGTATGAAGAGCAGAAGAGATATATCATACTTCTTTCAAAAGAAATATTTTAATAAAAATTTTGAAGCGGGCAAAATTTTATTATGTTATTACTTTACTGTAAATAATGTATAGTGAAGGAAAAAAAATCGAAGTGTTCGTAAAGTGAATATTTTGTCAAAAAAAAAATATATATATAAACCGTGAATAACGAGGGATGCGCAGCATCTTTGGATTAACCTGTTTTATATTTCTCAACTGGACATTTCATTGAAATGTCAAAGGTTTGAAGAGACTTTATCCAATGCCAGGAGGCGTAGCTGTATCTCGAGTTTGCCCTTTCTTTATTTTTTACAAGCAGTTTCTCAACCGTTGGACCGCGATTCACGGTAGACTGCGTAGCCTACGAGTATACAAAGTGTCCCAGAATAATACGTGCACATTTAGACAGAGAATACTGTATAGAATACAGTACCAGTAATATCTGTATTCTTTATCAAAATGTGCATTCATTATTCTGAGTAAGTATAATAATATCTGGAATTATTTCGAATTAAGATCGGATTTCAACATCCATCAGGGAATAATCTTTAAGGATGACATTAATTTTATGATTCCAGCATCAAAATATCATTGAGGAGAATCAATCAAACATCCTCCTCAGCTGGAAACTTTGAGTAACGTTTTCAAATAACTTTTTTTTTTTTTTTTTTTTTAAAGAAAATGGCCAAGTTGATTTTTTTTTGTTAAAATACGTGTGCAGTAATCAACTTTTTAACAGCATTTTACAATTTTGACGCCCCATGCGCTGCTTTGCTCCCATTTCCCACAGCAGCAAATGACAACCTATTTAGCATTTCAATTAACGGTGGAGGTCAAAAGCAACATGACATTGTACGAACAGTACGATAATTATATACTAGTATGTGTATAAGTGTACTGGAGATTTTAGTAAAATTATCCTTCAGGCAAACTAACACACTTACTAGTACACGTACGCACTGTTACAATTAAGATTTAATAATACATACACACGACAAACACTATTCTGGAGCACTCTGTAGCCTATTTGCAATTTTCTGCTTAATATATTATTTTTAATTACATTAATCTCTGTGTATTAAACTATGCATTTTTTAATTATTTATTAGCGCCTATATTTAGTAATTTAATACAGTATTATGTTGTTGATTTCAAATAGAGGTTAAAATAAAGATTAGATAGAAAACAGATTAATTTGTAGATCTTCCAGAACAGGCCTGCAAAACACCCGGCCGCGAAGTCGTTATGAAAATGAATAAAATATTTTGAATTTTATTGGTTTTCTCTGACCCAACGGTTGTAAAATGTTTTTATTGCGAAGGAACTTTAAATTTTAAATTAAGTGACTTTTTCTTGATTAATAGATGTGGTTTGCAACGGCGAGTCCGTGCGAGTGACATATCCTAAATAAGGCTATTTTTTTTCTTCTCGCTTGCATAAACAGTCGTAAAATAGGACAAAATGTTTGAATGGGTGTTTATTTACGTAAAGGCTGAACTTGAGAGATGTTTTCTTTCATCCCGTCGCATAAACTGCGAATTTGGAATATTCTTGGCCTTGTCACGTGTTTGCAAATTTAACGCTTCACCTGCGTTATTACTTCTACAGCGTTTGTTATGGAAAACTCTTTTTTTTTTTTTTGTTGTTGTTATCCCTGAGGAAATTGAAGAAAAGCTTTTCCGTTTCGCTTTTCTCAACGCGTATTTAGCATTTTCGCCGATCAGCGCAAATTTTAGTCTCTCGCAGAAAATAACCAGTAGACCTAATATTAAGCTCAATTTTTTCTCTGACGATCAACCCAAAAGAATTTAAATTTATGGGTGAAATAAAAGGTTTCAAAAAAGAAAGAAAAAGATATCAACTATTAATTATGTTTATTGAATTCACTTTTGTAGCTTATTTTCTTTAATATACTGCAGTAAGTTATATAAAGTGTTTTATTACATTGCATTAACGTAATTAAAACTCGGTGTCTTCTATTGGTGAAGTGATTGGCGCATGCGTAAATTTTATACCGTGTTGAGATAAATTTTGAGCGCAATTAGGCCTATAAACCTTTTACGTAAAATTTTAATTACCGGTAACGATTTATTTTTAATACCCTATTTTAAAACAGCTAAGTATTGAAACATCAAATTAATGAAACTTAAAATACAAATGGATAACTGGGTTTATTGGATACTGTAAATGATAAATCTGAATAAACACTCTTACGGCGCTTTTCGGATATTATGTAGGCCTAGGTTGAGAAAGTTAAAAATTTGATGTGTTTTTAAATGCAAAAAATGAAGTGAAAGGGTTAGATTTTTTCAAAATAGGTCTGAAAAGATTATTATGACAGTTTTTTTTTACGTTACTATTTTTTTTTATGTTTTTGTACTCGTATTTTGAGAATATTTTATTTGCGACAAAATGTATTCGTTATTTTTAATGATTTGCATTGATTTGTTATTGTATTGCAGGATGTGCGATTCAACGACGAGGTGGATCGTATAATCGGGTACCACACTGAAAGTCTGTTGTGTATGCCCGTGAAAAACGCGTACGACGAGATCATCGCCGTAGCTCAAGTCATCAACAAAAATCCGAGAAGCGGCTCACTTAAATTTACCAAAGACGACGAAAAGGTAAGCCTCAAACAAAATTAATGATTCCTAGCGCGTCATGTTCACTAAACAGATTGCTCCACGACAAGTTCACATACACTAAGTAAGGTTTGGTTAGGTTGGTTAAATCAAAACTTTTAATACCGGTACCGTAGTGAATTTTAATTTGAACACGTTTGTGAACTTATTTTGGTGGACTTTGTTTAGCGGACTTTATTAGCGAGCTTCAATTTTAGTAAATTGCGTTAAATGAACTTCGATTAGTAAATTTAGTTTGGTGAACTTTTTGCAGTGCACTTCATAGATTATCTTGAAATCAAGTCACACACTGTATTCATCACTGTTGAGTACTGCAAAGGCTTGCATTTGACGTTTTTACCGAATTGGAATCGGTTGGTTTTTTATTTATTTATTTAAACAAGCGGCAGTAGGTGTCTCGTCACAGTATTTGAACGTTGGTTTTTTTTTTCTTTTCTTTTTTTGAATAAATAACGACGCGGGTAAAAGGGAAAAAAAGCGGAAAGAGAATTTGTTGTTTTGTTATTGACGAGCGAATGAAGCCGCACACAGCATGAAGACATTTAATAACAATTCCTAATGATACATTTTCACGGAAATTTGCAGCGGGTTGCCTATGTTTGAAACAAAATGATGAGATGTTGAGGAAAAATAACGCCTGCTTACTAATGACACGCTTTTTATTCGTTTTTAAATTATGGATTTCCAGTTTTTAGCTGGAAAGTTTTAAAGTAATTTTAGTATTTATTTGACACTTTTATTACTGTACACTTGGCACATCGTAAACACTTTTTAATCAAGCATGTCTTAACTCAAACGTGACGTCAAAATGGCATCACAGCTTATAAGAAAGGCAGTAAGATACAAGGAGAGAAGGGGGGGGGGGGGGGGGGAGGAAGGTAAATCGTAAACTCTTGAATTTTTCAATCTTGCAAAGCAAATTACGTTAAAATAATGATTCAATCAAGCGTTTATTCCGTTTTTTATTGTTTTCGTTTTATTTTTTTAAACGAAAATAAGTTCTTAAGATGTTTTTATATCGCTTGAATTAATCAGCGAAGAAAATTTTAATCGCGTCGTTTAATTTCAAATTCGACGATCGAGAGTTTTATGCTTAATTATGCCGATATAAAAGTAGTTTGTTTAGGCTTCAAAATAACGACCTAGCAAAAATGAAAAAAGAAAAGAATGAATGAAAGAAAGAAAAAAAAATTACATTCGTTTCGAAATTGTGATTTGTGCTCTCACGACTGTTATTTTTTTTATTTATCTCAGTGCGCGCGCGCGCTGTTATTTAGCGAAGCAGTAACATGTGGTGATGGATCGGAGCTCGTAAATGAAATTTCCTATGGGTGTGGTAATTGCGGTGCTGTCGAATGAAGTTTATCCATTCGATGATGAAGATGAGGTTGATGATAAGGAGAGAGGAAGATGATGAGGGGAACTGTTCTTCCCACGGAAACTAAAATTTTACAATACATGTACAGTAAAGAGATTGCGGTTATGGGTATTTTTTCCCCCTCTCAAGTGCTCTTATGACTTGAGATGACATTTTGTCGTCACTTTAGTTTAATGATTAACTAAAAAATGTTTGCACCTTATAATCACATAATTTTTTTTTGTTGTTGTACCGGTATATATTATATTATATCGTTTTATTAATGTAATCATCATTTCCGCTTTAGTGGCTCTTAAATTTATAATCACACTTAAATCTCGTTCTTTTTAAAACATTTCTGCCAAAACGGAACCATTTTCAATCCAAAAGGGGCGTCAAATTGATTTGGTTGCCAAGTGTTTTGGTCTTAAGGGTGGTACTACTTATTTCCTTATGACCCATTAGGGCCAATTTCTTTTTTAAAAAAAAACCTTCTACTCTTGATAATGAAAAATGGAATTTAAGATAACATTATTATCTTTTAAGGAGATGGATACTATATTATACCCAGAAAGTATGTTTTTAATGCAGCTCTCAAACGGTTTATTTTAAAATTGGCTCTAATAGGAAATTGTGCAAATAATAACTTAAGGAATTCCCTTATAATAAGGAGCAACTGTAAGAACCACTTTATGTTGTTTTTTGGAGTGATTCGTTCTCAGTGGCGTTATCCTTAATTGGTTTTTTTTTTTTTTTAAATTTTACAAGTGATCGGCATGATTATTCTACCCGGAAGACACGTCTATAATTGCGGCTCGGAATTATAAGATAAGAAAGAAAAAGCCTTACCGTAATCTCTCGTATTCTTTCATGGTTCAATAACTGTGAAGGTATAAAAATGAGTGGAGAATAAATCTCGCTTTCTAAGTGGAAGTATGTGTACGCTTCGAGGCAAGTGCGTAATGATATGCAAAATAAGAGAAGTAAATAATGATGTGGAAAAAAAAAAAGAAAGAAATTACGGAAACATTGAGTCAGTGACAACTTCGATTTATCGTTTGTTTTCTTTTTTTTTTTTCAAATAAAAAAAAAATGGTGTGAAATAAAACTTGAGAGATGAGGAGGAGGAATTGGAAGCGAGAGGGATACAGTGTGACAACTTTTAAAGAATGGCGCAAAAGTATTTGTTTATTAAGCCTCATTTTGATGTCGTTTCTATGGAACTCGTTAAATTTTGATTATAGAAATCTTGTCGATCGCTGTATAAACTCGTAAATATTTTTTCATTTTCTTAAGAAAATTTAAAGTTAAGATTTTTCTTGCAACAGATTATTGCATAACTCTACCTCTTTTATTACGTCATAACGTAAGCATGTCCATCATTTCCCAAACACTGATATTTTGTCGTTGCTCTCAAAAGTACGGTATAAGTTTTCATACCATAAAAAAAAATATTGAAAAACGATAAATCGGGGTTTTACAAAACGAATTGTTTTTTGTTTTTGTTTTTATTTAGCTGTAAAGTAGCATTAAAAATTGCGGTAGAATGAATTTCGGTCTAGAAAAGCGTGAAATAGAATTATTTATAAAGAAGGCGCGTGACTGTCATTTTTCTTATACAAACGTCACGTCACGCGCTATTTATTATTTAAATTGGACGAGATTAATTTTATTCCTTGCGAACATGCTCTTTGGGGATAAAAATTCCGAAATTTAAATTGTTAATAGCGCTTTAAAGGAAATGTAGGCTTCAAATTCAATTCAGTGTCATTTAAAATTTATCATTATTTTTATTTAATTAAAATTCCGTAGCTACAAAACGTAAACTTTTGAGGTTTTGAATAATAGCGTAAAAAAAAAAAAGTTTTATTAATTTGGATTAAATTTTGTCAAACAGGATTTAGTAAAATATGGTTTTTAACGGCGATTAAAATTTAAACTAGTTAACAAAGGGGTTGCAACAACATTGAGATCGGTGTAAAAGTAGAATTAATTAAAGCTTAGAGCATTGCTTCTCTTTCGTATTTACGTGTATTAATCTACATCTTAAATTTAGTCAAGATAAATAATTTTAATGAAGTTTTTTGATAAATTAAGTGGCAAAGATGCAGGTAAAATCACTTTCTATTACAAGATCAAAAAATGTTGTACTGTATAACGAATTTGAGCGCGGAATTTATTTAAACTGACGGCTATTGTTCTCTTGTACAAAAATTATTGATTTACATGAAAGTTTTACACTTCCGGCAATGAATTTTTTTCAACACTTTAAGCTTCGTATAGACAGTACAGTAATTTCATAGCAAACGTAATGCATATTATGATGTTCGTTCTACCGTAGTTACTTATTTCTAAAATTTACATTTTTTCTGCTCATTTTATTTTCGGTTTAGACTTGAAAGTTTATTTAAAATATGCTAATTTATCGATTGAAAAGTGCTTTTGGCCATTTTTTTCTATTCTTATTTCTTTTCTCATCGAAATTTTCGTATATTTCGTTACCGTATCGAAAGTGTTTTGAACATTGCCCAATTTTATTTTATTATGATACATGTACAGTATAAAAGTTTGTTACAGACAGGCTACAGGATGTTTACTAGTATACAGTATAGGCCTATGCTGGAAATTTTAGTACAAGTACAGCACTGTATCCATTAAACAAGCTAATAATCGTACTAGATTCTACTAGAAACATTTACAGTTCACACTTTGTCAAACTTTTTTGTTAGCAACAACATATTTTAATTTCATTGGTTGAAATTGGTGTAAAGCCTAGATTAAACTTGGGTGGCGACTAAATATAAGTGTCCTTGATGTTCTTATGGCGACCTAGGTTAGGCACCAGGAGCTATAATCGGTCTTTCCATTACTTCGCTGTACTGAGATGCAACTTGTTGTTGTTGAAGAAAAGCCGCCGACAGTACTTAAGTTTTTCAATGCCTGGTTGCTATGGCGACCGTGTTTCTAATAGCCAATATCGGGAACGAAACTGTCGATCACAAAACTTGGCTTTTATTTCGCCGACCTTTAATTTCATTTTTCGTGGAATCACGCCCAAAATAAAAGATGGCGCGGGTGTCAATTTCGGGAAATTTATAGCATTAAAAAGCGGGTGACGTAATTCTTACGTCACCAAACTTGGTTTCATTCGGGTTCGATGAGGAATTCAAGGTAAAATATTTTATTTCACGTTTGCTACACTCGGATTTACAATGAGCGATTGAGTTTATTTTTAGAGAGATTTAGAGGTTCACAGCTTTACCGTATTCACTAAACGCTAGAAGATAGTTTAAATAGCTTTACCGTAATTAATAAACGCTTTAAGAAAGTTTTCTTAGTTTAACCGTTTAAGTTAAATGCTATAAGGCTATTTTGTCATCTTTTAAGCTACCATTTCCGCTACACCGTTAAAGAAAAAATTCTTAGTTTTATCGTATCCGCTAGACGTTATAAATTGGCTGTTTTAATATTACTGTATCGGCTAAGCGTTTAAAAGAATTTTATAATTTTATTACCGTTTTGCAAAGTGTTATATTATTGTTTTTTAAGTTTGAAATTGTAACGGTCAAAGTATTTTACGTGACAGTTTACAGTAAAATCTCTAATTGGTTTATGCTGTAGTCTATAATTATTATGAGCTTCATAAAATTGTATGGAATTATTTTCTCCTTATGAAAAGTACAGTAGGTTATTTATTTTTTGTGTATTTTTTCCCACCTTTATAATTATGTTTGAAAAGTGTATTACCGGTACCAAAAGTTTATTTTAAGCCTAAAAACGATTTCCGCCGAAGGATATTTATTACTTTTGACAATCTTCCTTCGTTTTTGTTTATCTCGTCCGTTGAAAGAGGGCGAAGCGATGCAAAATATTTATGCTAAAAATTTATAAACATGAATCAGTATTTTTTAAAATAACAAAGACTTTCGTTTCGGGCCAAGAATATACTTAAAACGTGAATAAAGTATAAGCATAGTTACCATGGTATAAGTATTATCTTCGTCGAGGGAGACAGAAGCCTTTCTCCCTTATCAATTGATTTTCCTTCAGTCCATTAATTATTATTATACTCTAAAATAAGATTTAAATAAATTATCCAAATAATGTCTTTTGTTAGTTTTGAAAACCACGAGCTTGTATTTTGTTGTTATCGGATTTCTTAATCTAAATTAAGCCAACATAAATGACAACAGTGTGTTTTGTCCCAGCAGGTCAATAAACACACTCGTGGAAAATTATCTAAGACTCTAGGGCCTAGGCGGTTCCAAAAGATGGTCAGATAAAAGTAGGCTGTTCGGTACGGAATTTAGTTGCAGAGGGAATTTCTTTAGTAGACATTTTTTAAATGGAAAATTGCGTTTTAAAATATTTTAATTTTTAATAAGAATTTTTTTTTTGTTGAAATTTATTTCAAATGGGAATTTCATTCAAAAGTTAAAATTTAATCTTAGTGGAAAGTTAATTCAAATGAACTGCTTAAACTTCGGCGATTCGATGTTTGGAAATTTATTTTAATTGGAAATTTTGGTATAGGCTTACATGAACTTGTAATAAGATTTTATTTCAAATGAGAATCTTTTTTTTTTTAAGCAGTGAGAATTTGGTGCTAATTGTAATTGCTACTTTTGTTTTAAAATGCGGAATTTAATTCTACAAATTTTAGAGTTTAGTTTTAAGTGGAAATGCAAATCCCGTTCCATTTTCCGTTGAGAAAAACATTTGTTTGATTTGTTTGTTAGAAATTAATTCAAATCTATTGGATCGAATGTTTGCACAGCATACAATTTTTTTTTTTTCGTTTTTGTTATGTTTATCTATCTACTTTTTTTTTTTAATTTGGGGTTTCGTTGACTTTTTTCGAAGATAAAAGACACTTTCAAATCTCTTAAGCTTTATTTGAACAAAGCATTTAAATTGAAAACTTAATTCTTTCGCTATCTTCTATTTCAAAATACCATTTCGTATTTTACCCGACCCTTTTTTTTTTGGCAGTTCTTTGATTTTGCCGACAATAAATCGCACCAGTCCTTTAAAAGACTTCGATTTAAAGAAATTTAAGAAAATTAAGAAATTTAAAGAAAAGTACAAAACCACGTTTATTGCATTGAAATTTGAATCTCGGTGGCTACAAGTGATTTTGCTTTATTTAATCCTCGCTTTGTACACTTTTTTAGGCTACGTATACAATTTAACATCAAAAAATGCTTGATTCTTACGATGGCGTTATAACCGAGTTATTTTGTATATAAGCCTACAGTATTTTTTAGAAAATCTTTAGCAGAACGAGCTACGCTATATCGTAGTCTCGCTGTTGTAAATTATTAAAGATGGAACGTGTTTTTCGGCGACTGTTAATTAATCTTGGAGCAAGATTATGGTGTTGCGTGTCATTTGTCACTTCCGGTCGCAGTCAGATGCTCATTACGTCACTTTCCATCTCAAACGAAGTGCAACGACCTCAAAGCGTATTTTTCTATTTTATCTCGCAACTCTTTTCACAAAAAGTCTCATGATGACGTCACGGCTGGATTCTCACGCGCGCAAAAATCCTATAAAATAACGGATGCGATTACTAAAAGCTCTTTTCGAGGGAGAAGCCTGTCAAGATGTTGCGCACGTCAGATAAATAAATAACAGCCGAACGATGGCGCTGCATATTCCTAATACAAATTCTACAAAAGAAAAAGTACTTTTATTAAACGAAGGTTAAACTTCCGCTATTAAGACTTGGTTAAACGACTTTCTTGAAGATCAAAACCAAACGATTTAAATAAAAGTTGCTGACTGGGTGACAGCTATTTCATTACAATATTTTTTTAAAAAATCAAACCATGGCATGTGATACCACAGCGAATAAAAACAAAATCCACTTAGTTGATCGATCTTGTCTTTTAATATTAAGTTAGTAAGCAAATATCGAGTTTAATGTAAGCTAATTAAGTTTAGTTTTTTTTTTTTTTTTACCAGACGATGCTGCATCTGCTAGTTTATAATAGGGGATAAAATAGCAAAGGAAATTGCTGTTGGCTGATAGGGCAATCAAGTTATTTCGTTATACATGTACTGCGTTTGACATTTCCAATGATAAATATTTATAACTTCAAATTCTGCGATTTTATATCTTCACTACAGCTTATTCAATATTTAAATACTGAAAAAGCGGAAGTGGAGATACTGTATGTCAGTTTGCCAGAAATCCACTTTCTATGTTCTATTTTACTATGAATAAAAAAGAAATGACGTGCATCATGTCAACTTACAAAGGATTTTATTGAACGCTATGTAAAGATGATTTAAAAAAAAAAAAAAATAGACGGAAGAAGATTTATTAATGGCAAAAATTAACTCGATATACCAGTTCCATTTTAAAACAATCCGCTATAGGCTACATGCACTAATTTTTTTTTTGGTTTTATTTTAAATATTTGTTATTTTAAATTTTTATTTTCGATATCTAAAAATCATGTAAGTTGTAACGTCTCAAGATTTTGAGTGCGTGGTGTAATATTTATTTTCCTCAAAACCATTTTCCTTGCACATTACGGTTTCTACAGTACTTTTTCTTAAAATATTTCTATTTAAATATATAAATTTACTCTTTATTCTTCAATAAACTTTTAGCTATCACTTTGTCAACTCTTAGTTAAAAACTCATAGCTAATGTAGCTTGCGGTATAAAGGCTATGCTTTGCGTTCTTTTAATCCAAGTTTATCGATGATCTCAGTTTGTTAAACTATAAAATCAAAAAGAAAAAATAATTTTTGAGATAAAAAGTAGGCGAATAATAAATATTATTATTTAAAGCCCTGCCAGTGGTACTTTCTTCAAATATGTATAAAATTGAAAAAGTTAAATTACAGCAGGCCTACTCTATTGAAAAAGAGTGGGCAAAGACGGTGGAAAATTTAATATGATAGAGTAGCCGACCTCTCCTACAAAATAGTACCTTGTTAAAATCATGCTGACACACAAGATTTAAGCGTATCGATTCCATTTATCGATTATATTTACAAGCGTTGAGGGGGAGGGGGTATTGGGATTGCGATTCAACAGGGAAATGACAATTCAAACCGCGTTTTGACAGCCATTCACAACTTAAAAAAAAAAAAAAAAAATGGAACAAGAAAAATGAAAGTTAATCTCTCCCCCCTTTTTTTTCTTCTTTTATCTTCGTAATATATTTCGTTCCATTGAATTTTTTAAATCTAGATTTAAAGTTTTTGTTCGCTACGAAAGATCAATGGGTGAAATGTTGGCGGAACTGTGGGGGCAAACCGAGTGTTTTTGTGCGGAGATGGAAAGCGCATTAAATTGAAGTCATCAAACAAAAGAGCAGATGATGTTGATTGAGGATGACGTATTGACACAGCTTCTCACGTGATCAACACTTTCATTTGGCACAATTAAGGTCAAGTTTGACGTCGACGACACCGAATCCGATGCACTCTCCGCTACGCCCTCTATATGACGTCATAGGAACGCCAGATAAATTGATTTAATAGAGGACGAGTAATCGAATCAAAACGAGATTAACCGTCGCTAATCCTATTACACGCAGGCGCTTTGTCGACTTCAATATTAAGGGTGCAGTGAATACCTATCAAAGAAAAGGTCACGTGATTACGGTGATTGGCAATCGGATACGGTAAAATTTATGAATAACGGATGTTGAGGGGGAAACCGTTTTTTTTTTTGGTCATACTGTAGTTTTATTGGCTTTCTTTAAACTAGATTAAGGTTTTGCTTTTGTTCGAAAAATAGTTTTTAATTAATCTTGTTTGAGTACCGGTAATTTTATTTTATGTTAATCTCAGTTTGATAAACAACTTAACTTTTAATCTTTATTGTTGCTATGATAACGACAATTTTTAAAGATGTTTGGAGCATGCAACGTTATTGAAAATATTAATTAAAGATTTTTTTTAAAAAAAAAATGAAACATCCGGAGGGGAAATAATGTTTATAAAAAAAAAATAGAGAAATGTTGTTGAGGAAATGTAATATAATAATTTGCTATGAAACCGAACATGACGGGAAATTACGCTATAGGGCGGCCAATTACATTAAGGGAGGAATGTCAATTGCGTCTAAAAATAACTTTTTTTTACTTTACAAAGACATTGATAATACAACGATGTTTATCGAATTTCTTAATACAATGAAATTCTCGATACATCGAAAACTTTAATTATTACATGTATATAAAAAAAATTCTCACTATATCGAAAATTTTTATTTCCGTACTACTGTATGTAAAAACTTTCTCGGTACACAATGAAATGCATTTAGCCTAAACACAGCTTTTTTTTTAGTTGTTTCAAAAACAGTAGTATCAGCTTTCAGTTGTATAAGTTTAATAAAAACATGAGAACAAATCGATTTTTAAAGCTTTTTCCTAAAACAATTGGTCCAAAGAAATATACTGTATTTATATTCTATTTTTACTGAATTGTTTTTAAATTTCTACAGGAAATGGATGAAATGCAGTCAAGCTACTGTATGTTTTTCTTTTTTTTTTTTTTTAAAAAAAGAAATGACTTTTCAAAATGTTTTATCGACATTTTCTAAAAGATAGAAATGAATATTTAGAGCACTTTACAAGTGAAATCTGCTACTGCATTTTATTTTGCATATAATCAGTATCTGTATTTGTATGGTACTAGCCTGTCATATTAAGGAGTTTTCGGTTGAACCGTATGGCCATGTAAGGATTTCCCTTTTCTTACTGACGTAAAATTTGATCCTTGGGTTTCGTGGATCCTTTAATCTTGATTTGAAGCTTTTATCACGTTTATCATCAGATTTAATAAGACGTTTTTTTTTTGAACAATGTACCGGTAAATATTTAACTGAGTTTTAAAAAAATGTGCGCATGTGCAAGTCCATCAATTCATCTGCTTTAATTTATTTTTTTTTCTTTTTGATATCAACAACGTTGCTTAATCAGATGATTTAACAAATACATGTAGAAGATGAGTTTAAAACGAGAATTAGATGAAATAGTGGCAGCGAAATACAAAAGAGCAAGTGGTGAACTTATTGGCGGTAATATTTTGTTACCTCTGTATTTTTTTAAATCGAAATAATGCGACTTAAGCTTGATTTAAAATGACGATTCCCTAATGTCGATCGGTACGTGTTATGGCGATGGAGCGCAAACTCTGTGTATTGTTGAAGTGCGTGTTTTTGATATCAGATGACTTGAATTTATTGTTCTATATTTTTTTCAGCTATTCGAAACGTACCTGCAGTTTGTTGGTATCGCCATTACAAATGCTCAGATATTTGAGATGTCTCGTCGGGAATACGACCGAAATAGGGTAAGTTTTTTTTTTTTTATTATTTATTTACCTCGTCGGTCGACTAGGAATTCGAAATTTAATAAGGATTCCTCTCGAGTTAATTTTTTTTTTCTTTTTATACGTTTATCATTTTTTTTAGTTAACTTTTATCATTTATTTGTAGTACCCAATTATCATCTATTATTAATTTATATGGTTTTTCAGTCAACTAAAAATACATGTAGGCCTAGTATTATTTGTTTAAAATATTTTAGCCATTATTTTTTAGTAAATACTTATCATGTTTTTAATGAATCAAAATTTTCTAATTTTATGATTGTTGTGGTTTTACAAGCGTTGGGTCGCATCAAAGTAATATTTTGATCCGCGGCGTAAGCAAAAGAATTTTGAGAAATAGCGTTTTTTTTTTTTTTTTTTATGGCAGTGGACCCGGTACGTGCGTCATTGTAGTAGGGCGAGAGACGGGTGGAAATATTATTAAACGCTTAGTTGGCAAAAGAATGTGAAGTATAAAGTCGACAATGCAAACATTTCACGTTCATTTTGCGATTTCATTTTTCTTGGACTTTTTGAGCCATGTGCGTTGTTTCCGGTCGTTCGGGTGACGTCGTACGGAATGACCCGGCGTATGTATGCGTTTTGGCTCAAGTCGTTTATAGAGGATGTATGTCACGAAATGTCACGTTCAGTCGGATAAACACATCAAATAATGTAGAAAATTCAATCGTATATTTTTATTTTAAAAATGCTCATGCCCTTTTTATTTATTTTAAAACTAATAAACACTAATACCGCTGATATATTTATTGGCATTATCTGTTTGGGTTTTAATACCGGTACAGTATTTTAAATTTATGGGGCAATTTTATTAATAAAAATTTGATTCAAAGGGGAATTAAATTTACTAGAAACGTTTGCGCAAGTGTATTACTTATTACAAAATTTACTGTATCTTGATTTTAGCAAAATCTTATCTGTACACTTTAACAATTTCAATTCACTTAAACAATTTAATAAATAAATAAAAGTGTATAACTTACAAATTCGTCACAAATCAATAATTTTTTTTTTAGAAGTATAGGCTACATAGTCTTTACACCAGAAGAATAGTGTAAAATGAAGGTTAAATAAAACTGGATTTTTACCGGATTTATTAATCGCGCTTAATTCGCGCAGACTCATACATTTTTTTGCTTTTTTATTTTACTCTTTTCTTAGTAGAAATTTAATAATATTAATCACAGTGTATATATATCAAGCAGAGATCAGTGTAAAACATATTAAATAAAACTAGATCGCAGTTGAGATTCTGTTAAGTTCAAGTAGAATCATAAAATATCCTCTATTAGTTGTGCTTACTTCCGTTTGGTGATCTATATTTTATTACGGTTTCTTTATGTACATTCCTTCATCTTTTTATTATTTTTATTATTGATAACTTAATCTGTTGTCATCTAAAAGCTAAGAAAGATTTTTTTTTTTAAAAAAAAAGCTTTTAAATAAAATGAAATATCTGCCCTATTCTGTTTCATCTTTGTGATATGCTTTGTTGTTGTTGACTTTTAGAGCTTACTGGAAGTGGTTCACGACCTTTTTGAAGAGCAGACGTCGATCGAAAAAGTGGTTTTAAAAATTATGCAACGCGCTCAGAAGCTCCTCAAATGCGAAAGGTCCGCCGTTCTTCTTCTGCAGGAAAACTCAGAGGTAAAAACATTTCGCTATAACGTGTTTTGCGCATGCTGCATGCAATGTTAGGTATTTTTTTAAGATATACTGTACCAATAATGCTTGCTTAAAGAAGAGAAAATGCGCGTTTAAGGACAAAATAATAAAACCTCTCGTAAGGTGAAAAAGACCTCTTACGGTTGTAAAAATGTTCTCTTAATTAAGGTTGGAAATAAGTGATTGCTTAAGGTCAAAAAAATATTCGCCTATGGTTAAGACAATATTTGCTTAAGGTTAAAAAAATATTGGCTAAGGTCAAGAAGATATTGGCTAGGGTCAAGAAAATATTGGCTAAGGTCAAAAAAATATTCGCTTATGGTTAATGCACCATTTGCTCAAATTGTTTTTTTTTTTTATTTTAAAAATAATCAATTACGAGTAGTACGTACGTTACGGTTACAAGCGAGTTATTAATTACGCCACTTTTAATTTGAATGAAATAAATGATTCGGCTTTTCAAAACCGGATGTGAGAGCGAATTAGGAGGAACACGTGAACATTTTGAACGGCGAATTTTGGAAAACAGGATAATTATTTTATATAATTTTGAAGGTGAATTAATTATTTCCGGTTGATTTTAAATGGAGATACTTTAGTTGCAACTTTCAATTATTGCGCTCGAGTTATTATTACCGGGTTTTTAATAGAAAGAGTTTTTACTACATTTTGTTTGAAGAAATTTAAGCCCGTTTAACTCCTTTATTATTGGCAGTAACCACCACATAGATTAGTCACAAGGTTTTACAAACTGCGCTTACGATTGTACAAAACAAGATCACCGAGTGGCAACCAAAGGCTTAAAAATTTGTGCAACAATTTATCGCGTATTAATTTGATTTTCTTAATTAATCGAACGTTGGTTTAACCGACGGATTTGGTGGGTTAAAGCCGCGTTTCCTAACAAAAGGCTTGTGGTTTCGAGTACAGTAATAATAATTAGGCCTTGAGCTTCCTAATTGCTCAGTCGAGTTTCTCGCCGAATCTTTAGTTTACTTTTCCAACCAACTAAAGTGCTCATTTACTGTAATCTACTAATTGTATTGCCAGATGAGGCTAAACCATTGTCTGTCCGTTAAAATAATACCACGTCGTTTGCTATTTACTTTATCTCTGCATAAAATAAATAAAGCTCGGTCAGCTTCAAATCGCAAAAACGAGTTTGTTTGCTTTATTGCGACTATTAAATTATTCAAATAGGGCGCCTGGTTGGATCGTCTCTCAAGAAAACAATAACAATGCAATAGTAGCTAACAAAGGTGCAACATGATGCAAATACGGTGGTAAAAAAAAAAAATAACAGTCAGCAAATTTCAAAACAAATGGCATTAATCGATATCACAATTTATAAACAGGTTCATAATGTCAAATCTAATATTTGCCAATACATGTACTGTATTGCAAATTTGCAATTATACTCGTAGGCCTATATTTCGTTATCAGTACGATTCCTTATCTATATTAAATGACTTAGTCATGATTTCAAGTTGTAAGCGTAATAAAAGAAGGGTTTACGATGCTAGATTTAGTACGAGTTGGAAGAAACAAAAATTGAAAATAACCAGGCTAACGCTATAAATTACATTAAATTTAGGTAACAGTAATTTGCTAAAACAAAGTTATTTCTGAGATGATTAGTTGGCCCGAGACTCTCGAAAAGATAACTTTATAATGGGTTACTTTTGCTTACGAAAGTTCTATTAAGTGCAAAAATGGTTTAATTTCAATTAAAAAGTAGGCATTTTATTATTAATGGTAGTTTAGTTAGCACAAAAATGTTAAAAGTTTCAAAGCGCTTTTTTTATAAACCATAAAAAAAAATGTTTATAGTTAAACTAGTCTTACAAAATTTTATTGATTTAACACATTGTAAATAGCAAACAAATTGGCTTTTATCATTTAAGATTATGTTGGCATAAAACAATAAAGTTTTAGTAGTTTTTTTTATATTTTTTCGCGTTGAAATTACCTCACTAAGTTCATTTAATCGATAGTGCAGTTTTTACAACCTTTTTGCGCGCATCCAGAGCATAAAAAATATACCGGTACTTTATTTTATTATTTTTTTTATTTATTTAACTAAATACATTTTATTACTCTAAATAGCTAAATAAATTTTAACAATGTTTTAGATCCGCTTGCTTTTCGCAATTTTAATAATTCAAACGCTAAAATTGAAATTAATACTTAAGGTTTGGGAAATTCGGGTCGATTTCTAGGCTCAACTTTCGGGCCTTAAAGAAAGCGTGTTTGCATTAAAAATTAAAATGTGTATTTGAAACCGGAAGGAGTAGTACTTGCGCTATATCTTATTTAATTTGACATCTTATTTTATTATTCATTCCTAAAGTGCTGCAACCTTAACGCCAATAAATAAATGACGCGTGCGCTATGTGAGCGGAAATGCGATTTTCCCTAAGTGGACTTTTGTTTAAATAGCGAATAAAAGTTTGAAAGAACGGGGGGTTTTTTTTCCCCTTATGGGAAAAGCTGGGTTTACGTCATCGAAACATTTACGTTTATTTACTTAACGGATTTTGCCAGATCGGTGACCATTTTTACGAGGAGAAAAACCGCGTAACACGCTGTTTGTATTGCTGTGACAAAAGAAAGTAGAGAGAAAATGTCGATACAACAAAATTCAAAAATTCGTTATTAAATGAATTTTGATTATTTGCAATTAACAAGAACGATGTTATTGATAATATTTCAGGGTTAATCATATTTAGGAATCAGTACAAATTAACTTACAACGGATTTGGAATAAAATGAGCCGAATTTGTGTTTGGCCGACATTCGTTATATCGAGGTTTCACTAACATTAAAAGAATTCTAAAAGGAGATTTGACATCACTGTTGATGGTTTGTAAAGCTATAATTTAGCAGTGTTTGATGTTAGGATTAGAAGCAATTAGACGCAAAGAAAATGGCGCTTGCACTTTTATATTGTACAAAGTTACAGTAGGCTAAAGGTCAAAATGTTGTCGGTAATAAAATTGATTTTACCGGTATGTCGATATTATTTTTTTTTTAAGTTTATTAATTGCTTGAAGTTTAGTAATGAACATACTCGTATTTGGAAAAAGTGAAATTTGCGAATCTGCGCTTGTGAAAAGCTTTTTATAACTCGCTTAAGCTTTGATCTTGTTCTAGAAGGAGGGTTTTCAAAATCTTGTTTGAGAAAATTTAATCTAATATGGTGTCACGACCATTAACTTTAAAGTTTGAATTTAGATTAGTATTTGTGTTGGTAACGAACCTGGTCCTCAAAGTTGGTGAGGGCAGGAATTGGGGGCAATGACCCAAAAAGTTTGAGCCCCTATGATTTTGGTTTTTAAGGACTATTTTTGAGTTTGTAGATTTCGTATTTTTCTATGGCGTAATGAGAGGTTTCACAACTTTACCATACAGTATTTGTTTACACTGTATTGTAAGTGTATTTTTGGAAGGTTGAGGTATTCGCTAAAGGGGTATTTGCAGGAGGGTTTTCGCGGTTTCACCGTTGCCATCCTATGCAATAAAAGAGTTTGTGTGGCTATAAAATCGTTTTCTCATTTCAAACTTATTCAATTAACGCTAACAATTCCAATTACTATAGTTAAGCGCTGATTTTAAAATCCTTTAAATCATTTGTCTTATTTTTTATTCGTTACATGGGAAACATTTCTTTTCTCTTAATCTCAGCTTCACTCGCAAATCTCCGAGGATTTCAAATTACATGTTCTACTTTTTTTTATTTAAGTCACACAAACTGCAGTGTTTTCAGTGTTAAATTTAGACCCGAATGATGCTGGTACTGTAATTTGAAAATCTTGTACAGTAGCTCGGATTGAGATTAATAAATCAATGAGCTGATGACAGTCTCAGTTACACCATCTTGGTCCCCGATCTTGGTTATACTTTAGGCCTACTCAAAACAATTTGCATACTTAGCTACAGTATTTTTTTTGTGCGCCCCTGCAAAGGCAGTATGACGTTAATATTATTGTCTGCTCTATTCTAGGCAAAACATTTTTTTAGGTTTTTTGTAGCAAAAATAAAGTCTAGGAAATATGATGTACGGAACCAAAAAAAAATTTTAAGCTTGGTCTTTTTAGAAAATTAATATTAAAAATAGAGAAACATTTTAGAAAATGATAGACGAATATTCCCATTTGTTTTAGCAAGACCTTGGCTTTTCAAAGGTGGGCTTCTTATGCAATTTTGCATTATTTGTTTAGGCCCTTGGTCCGTAGCTGACTCTGCTCAGTGTCGCAATAAGACATGCATTTTGGCGGTATTGCGCCCGGGGCAAGTACTGTTGCGATTTAGCACTTTGGTCGGCTGCAAAAAAAGAACCATCATTGTTTAAAGGGCTGATGATAAGGAATTAAGGTTACATTCAGGCTTTAAATTTACTGATTGCAAATTATAACGGAACGCTTAATGAAATTCCGTTGGGCGATTCCAATTTTCTTATTTAACTACTGTACTGTATAAAGAGGAGACCGATTGAATATGCACGTGCGTGCACTTAGTAACGGATGTCGAGAATAAAATAATGACGTCGCCTTTCAATTCAACTTACTGTAATTAGCTTACATTTATGTGATCGAAAATTACCAATTTGTAGCGAACTTATTTTTGAAATTGGATTTATTTTTTGTTAAATAATTGACATGTTTACAGCGATGGCAAAGGCGTTCAGTCATTCTCAATTTAATTTAATTTCACGCACATCTAAAATTTCTTTTTTTTTAACAATAATATCCAAATGAATACATTGAATTTTTTTAAATATTATTATTATTTGCGCAGTTTTTACCGCTGTACTCTACTTGCGCGAGTTTTATTTACTCTTCGAATTAAACAATGTCAAATTCGCGCAGTTGGAATTTCCATTCGCGTGTAATGAAATCGTCCTCGCATAAATTCACACTTTTTCATATACATACACTATAATATACATGTATTATTTTCTTTTAAAACTTTTATTTTAACTATTTGTTATCTGTTTGATTTTTTTAGGAAGTGAAGTTTGTAAAAACGTTTCAATTGACGTCTCAAAGCGATTTAGACGGAGAACAACCCTTTGATAGGTAATTAAAACCTTTTTTAATTATTTCTTATTCCGGTTCCTGGACCAACTTCATTTATTAAAAAAAAATAATAAATAACCAGACAAACAGTAAAACTGATAAAATTGCGAATCGTTAATAATAGTAATTAAAGGTATCGGAACATCGGTACCGGTAGAATTTCTTTTAAAAAAAGCCCTTCTTCACAACTCCATACCTAAAAAAATTTATATTTTGGTGTTGTGTAACCAACACTAATTTTATTCAATTGCGGAATTTCTTAATAATTTTTTATTTATTTATTTTTTTTTTTTTACACTTAATTAAATTGTTACGCGAGAATAATTATTATAATCATACGTGATTCTTATCTCCTAGTCACGTCACTGACACACTTTCTTTCGCAAACAAAGTCTGAAAGAAGGCTTCAAAGGAATATTAAGCTCTTTACAACACAGTATTTACATAGGAGAAAACAAACTCCAAAGAAAAAGTTCAAAAATTTAATTACGAGAGATGCTCAAAGGGTTTGTTACTTGCGGAAAATCTAGTTCAACACTTGAAAGCAAGTTTAAAAAGTTGGGGGTTTTTTTTTAGCCGCAATATTTATTCGAGATATTTATTCTAAGTTAACTTTTTTTTAAATATTTATTCTACTACTTTTGGTCGCACCCGCACTATTGGCGCACTTCTCAACGAAAAAAAATTATTCTTGGGTGGTTAAAACGTTCTAGACCCCCTCCCACGGCGATTTTTATATGCTCTTTCTCGCTACATATAACAAGTTAATAAAAAGTGAGGGCTTTGAAATGGCTAATATTACCTGTAAAATTGCTCAGGAATTGAGGTGTGGCTCTATTACCAGAGATGATCAAAAATGGCGGGATAAATGTAAAAGAGGGCCAAGCAAGTGATTCAGTTATTTTTAATCTCGCTTTACATTGATTTAAATTTGTTAAATCATGTGACTTATCTACGTTGTTGCTGTCTGAAATAAATGAAAATGTAGGGAATAGTATATTTGCGCATGCGTGCATTTTTGTTTTTATTAGGCTACGTTCTTATTTATTTTTTTTAAGCAAATGCTATTTTTTTACCGTAACTTTTTTTTTAAGTTTCATCTTTCGTTTCTAGATTAATTAAGTTGCCAAAATTAAATGTTTTGATATGATGTTTACGGAATGTTGTTGTCATGACAACCCGGTATCTGTAATAAGAAACGGGCGCTGTTATTAACTCCGGATAATAATTTATTTTAAATGAGAAATTTATACTAACGAAAAATAATAAAATCAAAATGCAATTAATTTACATACATGTACTTTCTTTCTTTCTTTCTTTTCTTTTTTTTTTTTTTTTTTGCTTATTTCTGATTTATTTATATTAATAAAGTTAAGATGAGATCGATGCGAGCGAAGATGAAATTTCCAAGTTGTTTACCGTTTTATTTTGATTGAACTTTCGGTTGAGATTAATGCTGATTGGAATCAAATAATATTATTCCTTCCTCTTCAGTAATTTTTTTTTTTTAATTTTGGAAAAATTAACCAAGTTTAATTGACTTTGCTGAGAGCTTTTATATTGTAATAGAAAGTAGTTTTTTTAAATAAAAAAATCTTGTTTTATAAAATTTAAATTTTGTTTCATAAATTTATAATTATTTTTCCCTTTCAATAAAATCCTTTTTTGTTGTTGTTGTTGTGGCTGAAATCTTTAAACTGGTTTTCTACTGTTGGTCTTGTTTGCGTTTTCTGCTTTCATTGAAATACAGTACATGTACTGTATTAGCGAATTAAATTTCTTTTTATTCAAGTATTTAATTTTTGATTTAATTTTAGTTCGGAGAAAAAGCCAGAGAACCGGATGACAACAGCTGTGCTGCGCATGGCTGAACAAGTTGCATCCAGCGGAGAAGTGCTCAATATTGCTGAAACTCTAGAAGTAAATTGAGCGAAAACGTTTAATTAATAATTAAATAAAGTGTAAAAAGTGGTTTTGTTGTAGGTAGAAAAAGGTTCTTTAGGAAATGTTCGCTCTTTACTCTCGATGCCCATCCGAAACGGAGATTTTCGAGTTATTGGTAAGTTATCCATCTATACCTTTCACTCACTCTTGCGCTATTTTATTTTTATAAAACGCGTTTTTTTTAATGATTTGTTTTTTGTTGAAACCTGAAAAAAGCGGGGGTAATCATCATTATGTGGGCTAATGTTTTATATTACCCTGTGAATACGTTTTAGTAAGAAATTTATTTTTATAATCTTTAGCAAATACGGTTAAGATGAGAATAACTCTTCGATAACTTTTAACGGATATAGTGAAGCTGAGAAAATGTTTCTATTGGTAACTGTAAAGCCGAGAAATCTGTTTGCGCTGAGAAAACTTTATTTTAACGTTTAGCTGATGCGGAAATGTTGATGAAACTCAATTAATTTGTTAACATCAACTTAATGGTTGCCGTGGGCAATAGCTCAAATAATTTTAAATATTACATCATTTTATAGAACAAGTTCTTTTCAGAAATTGATGCAATTTCTTAGTTGTTGTAAAGTAGGTCTACATGTACAGTATTGATATAGATGTCGCAATTAACGATATGTGCATGAAACCGCGGGGAGACGACATTTATTTTGTCCATTTAATGCGTGTTTTTACTTTTTAGTACTTTTTTGAACATTAATTATCGTAACCGGAATTAGAGAAAACCAAAAAGAGTTTCTCAAATCTTAATCAAAATGTCGTTGTTATATATTTTCTATTAGTTTGCTTTCTTTGTTAAAACATCGATGACGCTAATTAAACCGAAAGATTAGATTGGCCGAAGGATAAAATTAAAATCGAGTTAAGATGGCAATTAGTGAATGAGTGAGTGAAGTGTTTCAGCTTTAGTTAAGAAAATGGGTAAGAGTCCTCGATTGATATTGGCCAATCTCAGTCGTAAAAGATAATGACGTCGAGATAACGCGCGTGTTCGAGAGCCCGGAAAGACGATTAGAAAAATCGTTATTGTTGGGGAGAAATAATAAACCTTTTTACGTGACTGATTGACTCAAAGTCGTAACTAAGATATAGAAAAGTTAACAGGTGTTACTTTACACTAAAAGATATACGATGACATCACGTTGACAGCATCGGATTTCACAAGGGCAACCCACTTGCACAATCTCATCTGCCCGAAACACACTTGTCCGAATGGCAATAATTATTAATTAACTCGAAAGTACAATAATTCAAAGCAGTAAAAAGTTAATTTACACACTGGACTATGCTTTAGGCTTTATTAATTAAATTTAATTACATAATAAGTAGGCTAAATTTAACATTAAAGTACAGTATCTAAGTTTAGCGTTTCTATGTCATTGGAATAGAATATTTTTGGGAATATTTTTGAGCTACGCGAGGTCTAATTTTTAATTTTTGAGTTAAAAAGTTGATTTGGAAATGTGAGATACGTTTCTAGCTGGTGTTTTGTATTTATTCGTGTTTTTCTGCCCTGAAAGCGTGCTTGGAAATCATTAAAACGGTGTGTTGGAGAGGTGGGAGGAGCCTTAAACATCGCGAATCCGCCCCTGGTCGCAGATGTTACATTTAAAATAATCGCGGAATATCCTAACAAGCTACAAAAAGTGGAGAGTAATAAAATTTTAATTGCAGGTGTCGCTCAGATCATTAACAAATTGGACGGTCATCCGTTTGACGAGACTGACGAACAGTTGTTTGAGGTATTTGTTCGTACTACATAATATTAATAAAATTACGTTTTACAGCATTTTTTTTTTTTTTTGGTGGTTTGTAAAGGCGTTTACGATATTTTGTGGACTGGGAATTAATAACACTATGATTTACAACGAACTGGAGAAAGCCATGGCCAAGCAAAAAGTCACTCTGGAAGTTAGTTCATTTACTTATTAAACAAATTACTATATTGTATGTAATTACAGCGCGTGAAGAATATTCAGCAAAGATAACTAACGGTTAATTTTGTTTAGTTGTTTAAAACACTTTTTGTATATATGGATTCTTTTAGAACTTATATGTAGTATATTAAGCGTAAAAATGAGTTTAAACTGTAAATTTAGCGCGTTACAAATTTTTATGAAGTTGAAAGCTTGAGAGGGGGGAAGCAGGAGTTTGAATGTGAATGGAAAATAGGTTTCGAGGTAGTTTTAAAATTAAGATTATACCCTTAAGGTTTGTGGAAGATGTTTATTTAATTTAAAGTTAAGTATACTGCGCTTAAATAAAAATGAAATTTGCATGTAAAAATGAAAATTTAAGCGGCGAATTTGGATAGTTGATTGAAAAAATAATACCGTAAAGATTTTTATAAATTTGACACTGACGTACGAGGGGAATAGTTTGTAAATAGACTTCCTTAAGGCGAACACTAAAACTTTTAAAAAAACAAAACAGAAAAGCATGTGATGGGGATATAGTTTTAAGGTACAGTAGACCAGTCACCAATCTGACGATGGAATTAACTAAAATTTAAAATAACAATAATTGATTTTTCTACAGGTTGTTTCAGACTTTTTTTAAAATGAAATTGCTTAAAATAAACACGCGCTATATATCTGAAGGTACGAAGTATAATATTATGAGAAAGTAGGTTAAAACGTCAAAATTATAATGCTTTTAATATTTGAATAGATATAACAATTACTCGTATAATCTATTCTCGTTTCAATCTGAATAATAAATGAGAGTCAACATTATACTAGTACTAGTAATTTTACGCAAATGAAGCTACAAAGTCTTTAAAAATGCATATTGAATTTGCCGACAGACATTAACTAATTTTTTTTTTTTTTTTTTGAGAGAAGTTTGAATTAAAATTGATTCATGTACATGTACATACAAATTTGAGGGAAAAGTTAAATTAATTACATAAAAATGCAGGATATAAGATAACATTTTTTGATTAGATTATGTATGTCACTTAAAGTTTTAATTCACTGCGCAAAGATTAAATTAAGGTTTGTTATAATCTTTGGTAATATAAAGTAGACAGTTTTTGAAAAACGCGATTTCTTCCTCAAAGTGTTTTAATAATGTTCAGATTAAGAACTTCGATGATACCGGTAATGAAATACAGTAAACTCCCGATTATCCGCCTCCCGATTATCCGCTTTGCGGATTATCCGCGCACTCATTTTGCAACCTTTTTTTTTTTTTTTTGCTGTTTTTTCGACAAAATGTTGAAAAACCAACAAATGCACATTGGAAAAAGTGTTTTAAAATGAAAA
Source organism: Polydesmus complanatus (assembly GCA_034692225.1). NCBI lineage: Eukaryota > Metazoa > Arthropoda > Diplopoda > Polydesmida > Polydesmidae > Polydesmus > Polydesmus complanatus. The sequence continues at coordinate 35,143 of JAQGAZ010000299.1, read as the reverse complement.
AACTATCCCAATTGACCAATTTTCTTTGTAAAAAAGTAGATGCATGTGTTAAAATTGCATATAAAATTGTTCAAAATCATTTTTGAGTTGATTTGTGTGTTATTTTGTCATTATGCGGATTATCCGCTGTTTCGATTATCGGCGGTTGCCCAGCCAGTCATTACCGCGGATAATCGGGAGTTTACTGTATAAGAAAATGTTATAAAAAAGTTTATAAATGTGAAAAACATGTGGTTAAGATTAACTGAAGGCAACATTTCAGTCTTAATAGAACTGTTATTTGTAAAAGACGCGTCTTTCGGTTATCTCAACGACATTTTTGCTGTTTTAATAATGTGATTTGTTTTGTGTTTAGGTGTTGTCTTATCACGCAGCAGCTGCTTCGAAAGATGTGGCCCGACTTATGGTAAGCAATGATCAGCTGCTTTAATCGCTAATTATCTGCGCGTCTAATAATTAGCTTTTGCGCCTTGAGAAGGCCAACAATGTACCAGTAATACTAAACACAATGAGGATAGTGTTAGATAGGGAGCGAAAGACAAAGAGGTACTGTATGAGGAAAGATGGGGATGGAGAGTTAAAACGTTAGTGAAGGAGAGATGAAGAGAAGTAGAGAGAGTGATATGGAGAGATGTAGAAGAGGCGAGAGGAATACTGTAGATGAAAAGAGTACATTGAGATTACGGATTTTTCTGTCTGGATTTCAGTGTGACGTAAACTCCCAATTGATATCATTCAAAATAGACGCATTTCCGGTCTGTTGGAATAACGCCCGCTTTGTAATTGCTAATTATCTTCCTCCAAATTAAAAGTGATAAAGCAGACTAACGAGGGAGTTAACGGAACCAACAAATTAATGGATGGTCTTTTTTTAATTACTGCTTTTGCTTTTTTATTTTTCTATGAAAATTAAGAGAAATGTCGATTCAACGAATATTAGCAAAGAAACACTTTTGCACAACAAAATTATTCTGTATGATATGCAATTTGTTTGTTTAGGTGAAAATAATTTTAAAATGCGTTAAATAAATTGCAAAATAAACGGAATTAAATGTTTAAAATATAATAATGATGTTTTAGTATTACCGGTAATTAAAAACTTCTGAGCAAATTTAATTATTTTTTATTTAATTAAAAAAATTGAATTTCGTTGCATCGACACTGGACACAAAGTAGTTTTCGCCAATTATTATGTTGCATGAAAGCGGACTAACGATGTATTTTTCTTTTGATGCCAGGGATGTGAAATTTTGGAGTCATCCGAGTGGAATTTATGCAGCATGTCCTTCGATGATTTCTCCCTCACCGATGACCAAATGGTGTTGGCTTCCGTCCGAATGTTCATAGACCTCAATCTCCTCAATCGATTTAAAATACGAACCGAGGTAAGCGCTTTCTCTCCACTTCCGTTCCGTCCTTGGTATCCTCTTATCTTGTTTCATTCATTTTTTTTTTCTTGCTTATTATTTAATGCAACAATGAGATATTTGAAAGCATAATATTGTTCATTAATTGCACGTACTTTAATTTTGTTAAACCTACGGCACTGTATGTCGTCGTTAGCGAAAACCAAACGATTAAAATAACGCTTATAAGAAAAGTATAAAAAAAAAATTATATTGCTATCAAATTTTAAACTAAGTAGATCTCTACTATATTCTAAAATTCTATTGTTACACTGTATTTTGGAACCATTCCATGTTTTATTTAATTTTATTTGTGCACCGATCTTAGTCTGCTTAACTACAGTATGTGATTAATCTACGTAAGTTGCTATCAACCAAATAAAAAGAGGGAGATTAAATAATTATTATAAGATAAAAGAAAATGCAGACGTATCTATGGACCTTGAGCATGCATACTTTCTTTTTTTAGAAAGAAGTACATATTTCTAAATCTTAAAAAAATAATCTTTATGATATTTTGCAGACGTTATTAAGTTGGCTGGTGACGGTACGTAAAAACTACCGCGCTGTTCCATATCACAATTGGAGACACGCGTTCAACGTGGCTCAAGTCATGTTCACCATTCTCAAGGTAAAAAAAATCTTATTAATTTTTTACTACGGTATTCCATTTTTTTATTTACTAGGCTTAAATGCACGTGCTTTATGTTTAAAAAAAAAAAAAACTTTGCAAATTTATTACTGACTATAGTTAAAAAATATATATAGACTACGATAATGTATCTACGCTTTAGTTTGAAAATCTCGTAAATATAAGACATCTTTTTGTTTTTGCAAGAATCTAATAAAATTTATGTGGCGAGGCTTTGATTGATCTTGCTTTATATAAGAGGTTTTCTAATTGCGTTAGAAATTGCAGAAATCGGTTTTGCGGATATTTTAAAATTTAAAATTATTGTGAATTGTTGGTTTGATTAGTGTTTGCTGTCCTAGCCTGACCGACTTAACTCAGATTTATAGGGACAGCAGGGAATACTGGGAACCTCAAGAGGCCAGTTACATGGTTTTCATCTAAAGATTTTTTTTAAAAAAAAAAAGAAATTTAGATACTAGAGATTCAAACTAAGGCGACGGTATGTCTAAAATACAAAAAGAAATTTGCGTAAATTAAAACAAATTTTGATTTTGCGTAAGACAAAACGTAGGCAGCAAAAAACAGCAAAATAATCTCGCGTGTAATACAGTATAATATTATGATAGTTTTCTCAGCTTTACAGTTTTTGCTGAAAGCTATTTAAAAGTTTTCTCCGCTAAACGGTTTAAGAGAAACTTGTTTATTCAACTTTATTTTAGTTTCGGTGTTGAGTTAAATTTTTCTAATAAATGTATTCAAAGAGAAATATCACCTTTAACTAATTGCACATCATTGATTGCGTTTCTTTTTTGTTCACTGCTGCTTTAGGGTTTTAGTTCTAAGTGGGCTGCGCTGCTATCCTTTATAGCTTTGCGGGTTTGTATGATTTTAAGGCTGCTACTAATCTCTACCCATTCCATTCAGATAACGAGCAATAATTGTTGTCTCGCCACTGATGGACAAACAAGGCAATAAATGAAAGACAATTCTCTTAAGAACTATTTGAAACGTACGGTATTACTCGATTAAATTATATAAATAATACAGAATAGTTAGCAATTATTATTAGGTCTACAAATTAAATTAAGTCTTGAAATAATATTGTTTTAAAGGAAAATTAAAATTTAGGGAAGACCACCGTCTAGTAGAAAACATTTTTTTTTTAAATTTAGTAAACACGTTTAAAATAATTTATGCTCGATGTGTGTTCAGTAAGCCACACGGCATCATAAAGTACATCCATTAAAAACGTGTTTATGAAATGGACTCCTTTTACACAAGTTAGTACATTGAGTACAGCGAAACTTTACTTATCCGACAAGTTTGAAACCGTGAGCTTGCTAGATTATGGAATAAATTGAAAGACTTGCTGCAATAAGCATTTTTGTTAATTTTGACATACTAAAGAAAACGTTATAAGAGCTCTTTTTTCAACTGAAGTTAAATTTGTTTTTCTCGCTTATTTTCCATTGATTAACTCGGAATGAGTGAAACTTACTTGTAAGAATGTGATTTCTATAAAGCCGAGTGAACATGTAAATTTTGGAGCTGCTTTATTTTGGCATCAAAAGAGAGTAAACAAAAGTTTGCTTTTTTTGGGGTCATTAAATGCCGCAAACAGGAAATTATTGTGCAGATGGTTTACTAATATAACTCAAAATAAATTGAACTCAAATTTTAAGAATCTTCTTTCTACAGGGCCTCGATTCACCTTTCAAAAGGCAGAAACAGGCACAGGCCTATGCGTTTTTTAAGTACATGTACACCATACATGTATTTCAAATTTTGTGAAAATTAGTAATTGTGTGGCATCTGCTTCATTTTGCTTTTCAAATCATTTTTCAAAATTGAAAAATTGCAATCGGTTAACAAAAACTGTCGGTTAATCGAAGTTTCACTGTGCATGTGGAAGAATAGCAAATGTTTGGCAGTGAGCCAATAAGTCTTTTGACATTGCGTATGTTTCAAAATGTTTATAAAAAGTGAAATTCCCTGCAAAAAAAAAAAAAATTTCAAATTTCAAATACACTGCACATGTAATTTTATGCTTTATTTTACAACTCGGTGTTAACAAACACAGTGGAACAAAGAGTTTCGATTGCAAAACACGAGTGTTAATAATAATTATTGCCGCGTCATCCGAGGTTTTTGTGATGAAACCGTGGATATAAAATTATTTTGTCAGTACATGTAATTAATTTCCCCAGAGTGAAACGGAGCAAAAGAGCGGAGAAAAAATTCAATTCCGGATGAAACACGGAATTGTTGACAGGTGGTACGGCGCATGCGTCACACGCGTTTTGCCACTTAAAAACGCGTCTATTTACGAATAATTTTTGCGCGCCTACATCAATATCGATTCCATTTTCCGATCAAAAAAAAGATTTCCAGCTTGTGATACAAGTATTTAGATCACCATCAAATCTGAAAATAATTAATTAATGGATAGCTTTTGCTGTTTGTTTATTTGATAAAATAGATAGGCCTACATTTTATTAAGTGGATTGCCATTCTAACGGGAGGCCATTGTCGCTTTTAATGATACTGTATTGATTAATTGGCTATAACAACAAATACGAAAACATTTTATAGAAAAATGTCTAAACTTTAATTTATTCTATAAACAAATAGGCCTACAACATAAAATTTTTCTCAACGTTACAGTTGGCTAATTGCTATAGGACTTCTTGGATCCGTTTAATGTTATAATAAAGAGTATGCGCTGCACTTTTTTTAAAAATAATTATGTGATGGCATTTTGACGTCATTAATACGCTTACATAAAAGATGTGAAATTGTGTTTGCATGTTTTAAGCTTCCTTCTTTTTTTATTATTGATAACTTACTTGTTTAAGTTAGTTTTTAATTAGCTTCAAAATGTTTAACAATGACGTCAAAACGATATTGCATAATATTTAACGGAGTGTTTGAAGGGCCTTAAAAAAGATGCTCTTAAAAAACTCTTTTATTATTATATTGTAGTTTTGTAGACGATAACGTATTTTTAAAACTCTGTAAGAGGGTTTTCTTAGCTTTAAGGTAATCGCCAACCGCTATAACATATTTTTCTCAACTCTGTTTATCTGCAGAACGCTATAAAAAAGATATCTTAGCTTTACTGTTAAACACCAAAAGAGATTATTGTTCGTTTTTTAATAATTATTATGCCTACTGTATATGAATGATTTCCTGCTTAAAATTTTTAATCTAGAATTAATAATCGTGTTGCAAACAATAAAAAGAAAATTTTTTCAGGTTCACCGTACCCGCTAAATGCATAGTTTTTGTTTATTAATTTTAATTTGCAAAAATATTATATTTGTTATTTTAATAACAGATATTAATTAGTTGTGCCGTGTTTTACTTGTTAGGATCCGCTGACGTCCGAAACGTTTACCGACCTCGAATATTTAGCCATGTTCGCGGGATGTTTATGTCACGATTTGGACCATCGAGGAACAAACAACTCCTTCCAAGCAAAGTAAACAAAAAAAAAAATATATTTTTTTATGCTGTTGCTATGGCAATGTCAACCGCTATATTATTGTATCGGCGTTGCATACATGAAAAATATTTTGATTACGAGAAGTGCAAATATTAGCTCGATGCTGTTGAAGTGAAACGATGGATATTTTGATTTCAAGTTTATTTAACAGGTGCTACGGCATGCCATGCACCGTTAAAATGCATTTTTTTTTAACATTGAGGGATGTATTCTTATACTGAATTTGTTATTTATTTAGGACAGTATTGATAGTAATACTTAAATAATTGCTTTTGCTATTTTCTTGTTATCACTAAGTGGGTAAATGCTAAAATGACAGATGGTTTTGATGACATAACAGCAAGGTCACTTCTTTTGCATGATTATCATGCCATTAAAATGAGTAAATAGCCACCATTTCCATTAGGGAATTAAAAAAATACTCTTTATAATTTAAAAATTATAAAAAAAAAAATTGGATGGTTTTTTTAACGGTGTAGAAAATTCTACTTTATAACTTTTAAAAAAATCACATTTTATAAGCCAAACAATAATTATTCCGCTTTAAAATATAAAAGTTTACACTTTTATTTATTAAGATTCACTTCATGAACTTGAAATTCTAAGAAGCTAAACTTTTCTTTATTAAATTAATTTATACCTTTAAAAATTCTATGTACCGGTAATAATTTTTTAAAATATTAAAAATTCTATTTATTGACTTGAAAAAAAAATAATTCCGTGCTTAATAACATTAATTTATTAAGCGCATAATTGCCAGAAATAGTCAGATGAATTCGCGCGAGTTTTTATTTTTACCAGTTAAGTATTTTAATGGCTATGTGAAACTGGCGTAATAGCATCATTTGCATCAATGATGATACGTCACTGTTGAAAAAAAACCTGTCAGTTAATTAAATTTGACGACGTGCACGACTTTATTTGAATTTTTGATTGCGTGAAGAATGAATGCTCATCAGTTAGAAAAATGACGTATTTTATCTTCTTTTTTTTTTTTGGTTATTTAGAACCGGATCAGCTTTGGCACTTTTATACGGCAACAAGAACACAATGGAGCATCATCATTTTAATCACGCCGTTATGATACTCAATAGCGATGTAACGTATTATTTATTATTATTACTATTATTTCGCGCAACAAGATAATATATCTTCATTTTTTTTTTTTTTGCAATTTGACAATATTAGAATATATTTCGTTGCCAGAGAATTTCTTAATCAAGATTAAGCGATACTATTTGATAGTTACAAAAAAAAAAAACTTAAATTTGTTCAAGCAAAATTTCGTAAAATTTTTTTCTTGATTAAGATCAATACTTAAATGGATTTAAAAAAAAAAAAAAAAAAGTTATTGCACATGCGCAAACTTAAAAATTTAATTTATTATTTTTATTTGATTATCACTACCGGTAGCATGATTTAACAAAATTAATCGAGATTAATGTAAAACGGGAATTTAGTGATGATAAAAAAAAAAGTGGATGGCAGCGAAGTATTACGGTAGTAGGCAGGCGCGCTATGATATCTAGTAATTAATGAAATTTACTAATTATTATTAGCAAAACATTTAACGCTAGATAAGAACAACTTTATTGTCGATTAAAAAGTAAATGTCACTATAAAACAAGTGCCTTCATAGCGCAGTGGATAGCGCGCCTGCCTTCTAAGCAGGAGGTCCCGGGTTCGAATCCCGGTGAGGGTAGATTTTTTTTATTTTTATAAAATAATAATTATTATAGTTTATGAAATTATCTTACTTTATAGTTCACTAAACACCAAATCTTGTTTAGTGAACTTTTCGTAGTTAACTTCATAATTTGTTCTCCAATAGAAATAAAAAATACTCTTTAAACTTTTTTATACATGTAAGCACTAAAATGGATTTTTACAAATTCGTAATAACACTTTTTTATTCGTTTTTGTTGCACAGTCAAATAATATATTTTCATCTCTATCGTCGGAAAGCTACAGTAAAGTCATGAACTATCTGAAACATTCTATTTTATCCACAGATTTATCCACGTATTTTCAGTAAGTTTAAAATACGAAACAAAATGTATATTTTATCCAATTAAATCTTTATAATGTCTGTTTTTTGTTTAAAGGATTCGATCAAAATTTTTTGTTTTGGTGGAAAGTTTGGAATACGATTGGAATGACGATGGTCACCGGGAAATGTTTCGAGGAATGTTGATGACCGCTTGCGATTTGGCTGCCAGCACTAAACCTTGGACCGTCCAGCAGCAGGTTCAAACTTTTTCTTATGCTACCTCTATTTTAAATGCATTTACAGTAAAAACATGTAGTAGTAAATTTACTGTATGTGCTTTCTAGAAACTAGAAACTGTAACAGTAAAAGTAGTTACCATTAGCCTATATATATAAAAAAAGAGATTAAAATATGCACCACATTCACCAACCTTAGTAAGACCAAGTGCACTATAGCGACTAAACTGAACAACAAACTTAATTTTTTTTAGGGCATATAGTTTTGCGTACTTTTCGTAGTGCAAATATTATAGTGAACTTACTGGTGCACTAATTTTGATTTTTACTGTACGTTTTTATTTGTGATTACTTTTACTAAAGTAGGCATTAAAATAGGCCTTTATTCAAAGTTTATATTTTGAAGACTTTTCAAGTTCGTATCATCGTATGGCATTGTGTAAACATTTACTCCAATTAACGCTGTTATTGTAACATACTGTAAAAAATAGAAATGTTGTTAAAATGAAACAATTTTGTAGGTAGCCGATTTAGTGACAAAAGAGTTTTTTGACCAGGGTGATAAAGAGAAATTAGAGCTCAACATTCAACCTCAGGTAAATACGTCATCGATGAAAAATTAAATCACTATAGTGACAATTAAAATTAGCGTAAAACTGTATGCAATTTAAAAGTTACAGTATTGAAGTTTTAATGAAAAAAAATTGATTTAGATTGGAATCAGCTGGTTTTTTAAAAAAAAAATGTATATCTACTACGTTTTAATTAGTAAATACAATAATAAATAATGTTGACTAGAATTACTGTCAAATGTGTTGATCCAGCGAATTGTTTAATTAATCACATGTTGGAAACTGAACTCATAAATCACAATTACCATATAACTTACATATTTTTTTTTTTTATTATACTGTAAAATTACTGCCTACAGATATTGCTGTATAGAATAGATAGAGCAAATGCATTGCACTGTCACGAGTGATTGATGAATGAGTAATTATAAAACGATTTTTTTTTTATTAATTATTACTTTGAAAATTTATTTCTTAGGCTTTGATGGATCGAGAACGAAAACACGAGCTTCCTTTGCTGCAAATCGCATGGATAAAGGACATTTGCCTTCCGCTTTACAAGGTCTTGTCGCCTTATTCATTAAATCGTCGATAATTACTGTATTAATTAATAATCGAGAAAACAAAGTTTAATTTTTGTGCTGTTTTAATTACGCAGTCGTTATCGAAAATCAATTCGAGGTTCGAGGTCATGGTTCATGGAGCTGCGGCCAACATTGAAAAGTGGGCTGAAGTGAGCGATGGAATTAGCAATGAAGTTCAGCAGGAACCGATACCGGAACTTTAGTTCCGAGTTTGTAATTAAAGATGACAGGCGTATAAATAATTCGCATATTATATTAATTAATGAAAAAAAGAAAGAATTGTTGTTCTTCCACGTTAGGAATATCACTTTTTTGAAATAATGTTTGTCTAATTACAAGTGTAATTAATACAGAAATGAAGCCAAATACTGTAGTAGGATCGCTGAAGGAGAATGAAGGTATTTTTTTTTTCTTTTTTATAATATTAGTTAAGTCAAACATTGTGATTTCGATTCTCCAGATATTGAATTTTTTATTATATTTTAAGATTTATTTTAGTGAGAAATTTCAGTTTATTCAAAATTACGTGTTTCGATCAGTTCCGATTTTTTTTTTATTGAAGTTGTACGAATTTAACGGGTAAACAAATAATATTTATCGAGATGATTAATTATCTGTAGATAGTTTTGTATTAGAAAATTACGGTTGTTGTCATTTAATAATTATAAATTTAGTACATTTATTAAATAACAATAGAAATTTAATGGAAGGCATCTGGAAATGGGATGGAAATTTTATCTATTTTGAAAAATATTCTTATCTATTGTACATTTAATAACAGGAACTAAATTAATACCGTAAGAAATTTTTCAAATAAATTAAAATTAAGATAGATAATTTTATATACAAGTCTAAAAAAAGGTATACGTCTATCAAAAAAAATATATATATAATCAATTATTATTGATAAAATTCTTAGAATGCAATTTAGTACATGTATAAACGATTTAAAAAAAAAAAAACCGTGAATAAGATTTCTTCTCAAAAAGAATTTAATTGTACAATATTGTTTTTGACAAATATGTTTCACAATAAAGTCTTCTGATATTTAATATCAAAAAAAAAAAAAAGAATTTTTTTTTTTGATAATATGAATTTTACTTTAAATTTTATGGCAATTTAAACAAAAAAAGTCCAAATATTAAAACTAACAATATAATACTAACAGTTAAAGTTCGATAACACATAACCAGTCATGGTCTTCCTTAGGCTTGTTAAAATAATAATTAGTCACAACATAATAGGTTCTATGTTAAAAAGTTTTAGCGCAGAAAAACTGTTTTATGACCCAGCCATAGGAGGCTATGACCCAGCGCACATGCATATAATTTTTTTTTTTAAATTAAAGCTTTATAATAATGGCTAAAGTTTACTTTCAATTAAATGAGGCGATTTATTTATAATACTGCATAGTAACTACGAGTAAATATCAAAAAAAAAAAAAAAAAAATAGGTTTTAAATTTTTTTCCCATAAAGTGAAATGTACGATAGGCCCACTGCAGGGTTCAAATACAGTAATTTATGTTATGTTATTTTCTTTCTTTCGAATTCCAAAAGAATTGTCAAAAAACAAAAGCAATTTATTTCATTATACCGGTATAAAGTATCCTGTATTACCGGTCTTAATTTTTGTTACCGTATATACCGGTATATTACAACTATCATAATATAATAATTATGTAAAGAATTATTTAATTTCATTAAATTGAGATTTTGCAGTTAAGCTTTTTTCCTCCTTCTTATACTGAATTTAAGTCCAATTCTTATGTCGTCCGAATGTGAAATTTATTTATTCATTAATTTTATGGTACATATACAATCATGTACATCAATGCAATAATAAATTCCAAACTTTGACGACATAAGAAGTGAACTTAAGGATAAGAAATAGGAAAAAAGTTTGTCCGCATAACAGTTGAATGTTTAAGAAAAAAGCTCTTACATAATGTTACTTTTTAAAATTAAAACGCCTTATTTAATTGTTCGTCTAAGCTAAAATTTAAAATAAATAATTGAATTTCTAGAAATTCAGTTCATTATTAGTGATTTATTTTTTAATAACTACACGTACCCTAATGGGCACATTTTCCATAGATAAAATATTTCTTTCGTTTTTAAAATAAAATTCCCCTTCGTATAATAATTATTATAAATCTATAAACTATTAACATTAAAACTATAATCTCATCACATTAATAATTGAGTGTTAATTACAATGATTATCTCCGTTATCACATTTTGTTGGGTTTTTTTCTTTCTTACAAATAATAACAAAAAAACAAATCTCTTCGCCAATAATAACAGTTCCTATCCAACGTTTCATTTAACTTAAAAACGGTAAATGTCGAAAAAAATGTTGAAACGTATCAAAAGTAGTGAAACTAATTCCTACGGCGATTGGTCCTTTGATCCAATTTAAACTCAATCCTTTATAAAGACCGCCGATCACTCCCTCATCTCTCACAATTTTCAACAGCGTTTTCCAAACGGTATCGTACGTGTTTCCTCGATCAGTCGCGGTTTGCATTCGCCTCCTGACTATGTCCAAGGGATACGAAGAGGACTGGCCTAGTAAACCAGCTAAAGCTCCGCACAACATTCGATCCAAAGCTCCCAACTCTTTCGTTTTTCTATGCTCTGTAACACAAAAAATCAGTCCGCGATCTTTTTTTTCTCGAAATACGTGCAACTCACCTTGTATTAATATCTTGCTCATTTCATAAGTTCCAAAACTGACTCCGGCATATGGGATGACCTTAAAAGAAATTTCGTTAAGGACAAGTTTTAATACATCATTTTTTTAACTATACTACCAAGATACATATAATAATTATGTACATCTTTATGCACTTTGATATTACTATATATTTTTTTTTTTTAAACTGAGGTAATTCAAATTTAAGCTATTAATAAAATTGAATACCCCGATTACGGTTGGAGTAAAACCTCGGTAAAGCGTAGAAATTCCTTCGTTGAACCAAATGGTTTTAAAAACTTGTAAAATAGTTTTATATCTGCAAATATAATTTATACCTTTAATTAATTATGAATAAATTTCTCCTAGATAAATAGTAACTATTTGACCTGGCCTTATCCGTGACAGCCATACGAGCCCTAGCTAAATCCAGAGGATACGTTACAGACACAGCTGTAACTCCGGCTAAAGATCCAGCAACAACTCTTCGATAATGAGGTACAGCACTACAAATTAAATTAACCGATTAATTGTAAACTTCCTACATATATAAAAGTGTAAACGTACGGTTGGCCGGGTATATCTACTCCTAAAGTTCTTTTCCACTGTTCGAAAGCGCAAAATTGAGCAGCAGCGTACGGAACGATGCGCCACATCGTCGCTGAATTTCCCCTCCATAAATTAACAAATCCTTCGTTTTTATATACATTTACAAGAAACTCTATGGTTTTTCTAGCGGAAAACGGCACTTGGGATGCTAAAAACAAGATGTAATATCCAGTTAGGATCAAGAATGAAAAAAGGAAAAGAAAAAAAAATACTCTGAAAATTAATTTTGGCTCTATCAAGAGGCGCAATAGTTGTTTTGGCAATGGCTCCTGCCAGTGCCCCAGCTGACAGGGAGGTAACGACCCTTTGACTATTCGACATCTACAGAAAGAGAGAGATACAGTATTTGCGTACACGTATTGGAAAAACATAACATTAAAATTAACTACATGTACTGCATTATTTTACCTCTGCTTCTGGTGCCGTTGTTTTTCCAATTACTGCACTTTGCGATGTCTCATGAGTTGCTGCAGTCATGGTCAAAATTAATTCATGACTTGCACAACATAGTCCATTTAAATAATATCAATTTTGATTAATCGCGCATCATTTCAAATAATTATACAGTATAACAAATATTTTTTAATCATTCATAGAAACGTAATTAGGTCACGAAAAATTTCCTATACAGTATCTTCAAAAAAATGTTTGCATGTAGCTGAAATCAAGCAAAATAAGCTTTGCAATCTTTACCATTTTGTTCGCATTGCGCATGAAACTTCGATATTGTTGATATTGATACGAACATAATTAAAAAAATTTAATGTGTCGATGATTTGAATTTTTCAAAGCGATTAGTTGAATCCAGCTGAACAACTGTAGACCACATGGTCTCTGCAAATTTACCTTGAACTCTTTCAAGCGTCTGCTCTTTCCATAGGTCACGCAAAATGTTTTTAATTTAATACTCAAGAGTAATTATTAACGCCAATTAAACAGCTTTTTATCAGTTTTATTAAGTTTCACTTTTATTGATATTAATCAGCGGAAAAAAAACGTATAGAGCGGCTTCAATTTTTATTTTGAAATTAATTTTATTACAATTACATGTATTTTTTTTATACACATTTTGTTGCTATAATAATCTACGGTTGTTCAGTAAATCAACTATACAATATTTGAATGCATCTAAATGCAAATCTGAAAAATCAAAAACGTTAATACATTAGATACACAATTTTAAATGCAGTAATTAATAACAAAGTTGCTTTACATAATGCTGTGATCGGACTTATTTCTTCAACAGTTGATGTCGGACGACCAAGAATGGAGAACCAAAAGCACTTCCGCAAAATAATGAAAATATTAAAGTCACCTTGAATCTGTTGTTGACATTAAAAGGAATATTCTGAAATACATTAAACAAAGATTCAATTAATAACATAAAATCGAATTAATTTAAAAAAAAGTATTTATTTTATCATTGAGTTGGTCTCGAGGTTTATACAAAGAACTTTTACTTACGCTTCCATAATAACCACCTGGATCGTGACCGTGTCCACCACTTCTACGTAAGACAGAAGTGGAAAATTTTCGGGAAATAGTCATTAATCGACCAACTCCAGCCATTTTACAAATTATTTTGCGATTTATTTGAGACTATTTTGGAACACAACTGATGCGGCAAAACCAAAATGGCCGACTTGAAAACTTCGGTGACGTCACCCACATATTTTCAAAATTCTAATTTTGAAATATTATAACAAAAATATAAATTAATACGGTTATTTAATATTTATTTAATAATTTATTTTTAATTTTATTTATTACGTAAGAGTTTTTTTTCTCCTCAATTTGATAATTAAAATGTAAGGTGACCTTGAAGACGTTTCCCGCGGTGATGTCACAGCTGACATTTCGGCCATGAGATTTGGCTGTTTTTTAAATCGTTAAGTTTTGAAATTCAATGAAGATTTGAATTTTTAGCCAGAAAAAATGCTTCGTAACCTAACCAAATTAAATACCAAAAGTAGTAAATTAATTATAATAAGAAAATTCAACGATGATTGGGCGAATGTCATCGGTACTCAGCCGGACAAAAATTCCTCCGAGTTTCAGGTAAGAGAATCCTCGAAAATACATTCCTCATTATGCTACTATACAAATTTAATACCTTTTAACTTAACTTTTGTACTTATAATTTCAGGACAATTATAGTCGTATGAAAACGTTAGTTGATAAATTAAAAGTTGACGTAGGACGTGTTGTAAAAGGCAGATTTAATAAATTTTTAAATACATGTACTGTAATTAAAATCAAAATTATCTGATTTTTTCTTATCTGAAGGAGGAGATCCAAAAGCAGTTCAAAAACATTTATCGAGAAAGAAATGGATGGTGAGAGACAGAATCGATGCTTTAATGGATCAAGAGTAATTTTTTTATACATTGTATCCCTTTATTTCGTTTTGTAACTTAACAACGTATTTATAGTTCTCCGTTTTTGGAAATTGGTCAGTTGGCAGCTCACAAAGTTTACGGCGACGAAGAAGTTTCTGCTGCTGGTATTGTTGCCGGAATAGGAAAAGTTTGCGAGTATAAATTAATTCTTGCAGATCATATGAAGTGGTATTAATTAAGTAATGTTTGTAGTATTGAGTGCATGGTGATCGCCAATGATGCTACAGTAAAAGGAGGAGCTTATTATCCGCTGACAGTTAAAAAGCATTTAAGAGCGCAAGAAATAGCTCAAGAAAATCATCTCCCTTGCATTTACTTAGGTAATTAAACCTTACAAAGGTAATTAAACCTTCTAAATCGGCTGTTGTTTACTGTTTTAAACAGCTGATTCTGGCGGAGCTAATTTACCAAGACAAGCCGGCGTTTTTCCAGACAGGGATCATTTTGGACGTATATTTTATAACATGGCAGTAATGTCCTCGATGCGCATTCCACAGGTAGAATTTATCTTTTTAAGTTATTTTGAAATATAAAATGGCGTTAGAACTTTTCTTGTATTTTTTTTTAGATAGCGGTTGTATTGGGAAGTTGCACCGCTGGTGGCGCCTATGTCCCGGCAATGGCCGATGAAAGTATTATAGTAAAGAATCAAGGAACAATATTTTTAGGTATGCCAATTATTTTAATCTGATTGCACTCTGTTAAATGTTTTTGATTTGTGTTTTAGGTGGTCCACCTTTAGTTAAAGCTGCTACAGGAGAAGAAGTGACAGCGGAAGAATTGGGCGGAGCAGATCTTCATTGTAGGCAAGTTGAGATTTCGAATTATGTGATGGGTTAAAATATTTTGATTATAATAAATTGTATTTATTTAAAGGCGGTCCGGAGTTACTGATCACTACGCGATAGATGATGAACATGCTTTGCATATAGCGAGACAAGTAGTGAAAAATTTAAATTATAAAAAAAAATTAGAGGTAAATTGTCTGCAAAAAATGATTTTAAATTTGTTTTTACTAATTGCATTATATTATTTCAGGTAACTACAACGGTTCCAGAAGATCCCATTTACGATTTGCATGATTTATACGGCATTGTCGGCGACAACTTAAAGAAAACATTTGATATTCGAGAAGTAAACATTTGCAACTATGATTTTTTAAAATTTGTACTTCATTTGGTTCTTTATCAGGTGATAGCGAGAACAGTAGACGGTAGTAAATTTCAAGAATTTAAACCTTATTATGGAGAAACTTTAGTTACAGGTGAGCATTAAATTTTATGGAGTGTAAAGTAAAAAAAAAAAAATGAAAACAAACTCCCATTAAAAACAATATTTACGGTATTTCAAAAATCATTTTCTTAAAACCTTAATTTATTTGCAGGTTTTGGAAGAATATATGGATACCCGGTTGGAATTTTAGGAAATAATGGAGTTTTATTTTCCGAATCAGCTCTTAAAGTACATTTCCATTTTCTCTTAGTTTATTGTAATAACAAAAATAAAATTGAATTTCATAGGCCACTCATTTCATTCAAATTTGTTGCCAAAGAAAAATACCGTTGATATTTTTGCAAAATATTACAGGTAAATTATTATTACAGTATTAGACGATTAGTTTATTTAGTCTATAAAAAGTTTAAGAGTGAAACTATTTTGGTTTGGTTTCATTTTATTTTTAGGATTTATGGTTGGAAAAGATGCTGAAGCTGGTGGAATCGCCAAAAATGGATCGAAAATGGTAACCGCAGTGGCTTGCGCTCAAGTTCCGAAATTTACGGTAATCGTGGGAGGTTCTTATGGAGCAGGAAACTATGGAATGTGCGGTCGCGCTTATAGGTAAACTTAATTATTGTCGAGTTTGAAAAAAATTATTTTATCTTTAACTCGTATGTGATAAAAGTCCGCGCTTCCTGTACATGTGGCCAAACGCTCGTATTTCTGTGATGGGTGGAGAACAAGCTGCCAATGTTTTAGCTCAAATTACGCAAGAGCAAAGAAAAAGAGAAGGAAAACCTGTATTAAATAAGTTGCGTTTCGATTATTTACAGAAATTAACATTATTTTTGGTATTATTTAGTGGACAGCTGAAGAAGAAAAAGCTTTGAAAGAGCCAATTATTGCCAGATTTGAAGAGGAAGGACATCCATATTATAGCAGCGGAAGGTAAAATCAACATAATCTTATCATTATTGTAGATTTTTTTAAATCTCTTCCTTAGAAAAAAAAAAAACAAAAAATTTAATAAGCATTTTCTTTTGAAATAATAATAAATTAATGTGTTTTTTTTTTTTTTTTTAAATTTGTTTTAGGCTTTGGGATGATGGAATTATCGATCCTGCAGATACTAGAAAAGTTTTAGGATTAAGTATAAGCGCCGCTTTGAACGCTCCTATTCCAGATGCAAACTTTGGCATTTTCCGAATGTAAAGAAACATTATGTTGATTATAGAAAGAGCAATCGGCTAACTACAGTTCAAATAATTTGACCAAACAAAAGCGTAAGTTTTTTTCGAGGAAACATTTATTTTCAATATAAACAATAATTTTGGTGAAGTTAATCGTTAGCTGATTAAATATTCCATTTTTGTAACAAAATAAAATGACCGGTAGATGTATTATTTTACAAATTTATTTTTTAAAGACATTTAAAAATGTTAAGAAGTAAACGAATTTAAAAATAAAATATAGAACATAATAATTATTGTCACAAATTATTGTCGATGAAATTTTTAAGTTTACCAGAATTTAGAAAGACACATAAAATCGTGAGAAATATTTAGCAATTAGAAATGAATTTACATAACTTCTAGGTTTATATTGAATGATATTTAAATGATTGTCAAAAAAAAAAAAAATGGAATTAAAAGTTTTAGTAATTTTTATCATTCATTTTTAATACATAACATTGATAACAAAATTCCACGTTTATGTACTGTACCGTACAATAATAATTTTGAATAAAGTACATTATTTTAGATTAAAAAAGTGGTTCCTAGAGGGCGTTAGCAATCTGCCTTTTTACCGGTAAAAAATGTGACGTTGTGTTTCAAATGTACTGTGTCGCAAACAAGCTCACGTGAATTACGATACGGTATTATAATGTCGATTTGATGTCGAATTTTTGTGATAATTTTCATATTGCAACGCATCTTCTGTATATTCTATCTTTCAGTATTATACTAAGATTTCATCTTTTAAATTTTGCAAGTGAAAATGCCTGCTTTCGACTTCAAATACTTTTCAAAACATTCAATAATTTAAAGCGCATTACGCTTGCTAATATAAACACGGCACTCGAAGCCGCTCGTAAACGTTCTGTGATTGGTCGAGGATGGAATGGGCCGAGTAGGAGGTTAAAACATTCCGCAATAACAATCGCCGGGTAGATGACGTCGGTTGGGCGGAGCCAGTGGGCGTGGCCTAGGAGTCGCAGGGGTTGAGCGAGGAGCGCGAAACGCCGCGCTGAATAATAACAACAACAAACCGCGCTCTGCCGCAAACGAGCGAACATGTAATAAAAAAAAATAAAAAGATACGACGACGAATGGATGCAGTGTGTATGCGTTGTGAATGTATTCTCGGCGGAACGTAACAGCATTTTCGATGGATTAAAGTTTGTGCGGGATTAAAAAAATCAAATAACGGCGTGTGTGTACGTGTGTCGTTTCATCTAAATGTGCGAAACGGATTATACATGGCGTCCAGAATGATATGTCTCCACATTTTGATGAGCGCAACGTTATTGTTGGCTTGTTTACAAGGTAAGCATCGCTTCTGTGTGATACATTAGCCTAAAAAGAGTGTGCGGCAGCGCGTATAGGCGAGATGCGCGAGATCTAAGCCAAAAACCAAAATGGCGATCAATCCTTTTTCAGCTCCCTACAATACTACAGCTTCCTACCGCCTCCTACTACATAGCGTAGTACGTGTGTTTTTTTTTTTTTTCTTCTCCGCGGGACGAATGAACTCTCGTGATTCGTTGCCTAGGCTCATTTTACCATAGGGCTCATTTAACTAAGCTTTAAATTGCGAAGTGTAGTAGATCGCGTTGAACGAACGATTTTTTTACAAAAATCGTTCAACGATCGTACGAGTAGGTACTATACTGTTTTAAATAATTATTCTGCATCTTAAACTTGATTTTGATTGATTGACGAGAATAATAATTATTATTTTTTACTTTTGTTTAATTGATAAATTGGCAATTTTCATAAAAATTGGTAATTATTGTAAATAGCGAAGATGGTGTTTATTCGTTGGTGACGTATTTATTTTCTTTTGAGAACGTTTTTTTTTTCTTTCTTTCTTGCGCGTGTGAAAGACAAGTTACTGTGTCAATAAACTGATCAATGTGTTCGATATAACGAATCGAATCGTCGATTCTGTCAAATTAATGATAGAATTGAATAGCGGTTTTTTTTTTATTACCGGTATTATTATTTTTACGGGCAACGTACTGTATTTTATTTAATTTCTCGTTTTTGGAATATTGAATAAGTAGCCTGAACGTTAATGAAGTCGTCGATAGTAGAATCAATGGAATGAAATTGATTTATTTTGAATGCAAGTAGCCTATCAATAATATAGGTTGAGTATAACGAGATCGTACGATTCAAACTTTTATTTTTAGGAAATGTGTGATTTTTTTTTTGTTGATTAATCTAAACTTAAGAATTGCGTGTGTACAATAATTAACGTCAGAACTGTACTACGAAATTTTCGATACAACGAATTTTGTAAATTTTTATCGAAACCAATTTTGAGTTTTTTTTTTTTTTGCAAATGAAGTTTCAGGAATAAATTTTTCGATTAAAATTTTTTATTATACAAAAATATTTTTATTCATTATTTTTTTTTTTTCGGTACCGGTATGAAAATATTTCGTTATTTCTGTATTATTAAACTTAAAATTTTAAGAAGGCAAATAATTCGGATTTAAAATTTATTTTAATATTTTGTTTTTTGTGTGCGGCGGGAATTGGTTTTCTTCCCCCTCGAAGAATTGATCGGGGAATCGATCTCTTCGTTTTTTTTCTTCCCCCCTCATCGCTCTCGATCGTGGGATTGTTTGCTCGGAGTGAGTGATGGTCGTTGATTTGTCGAGAAGAGAGAGTATGAGAGTGGTTGGGGTTCAAGGTCAAAGTGTTTTCCGCTCCCGCGATGTTATCGATCTTGGCGCGATGACGTCACGGGTGGCGTTGATTTGCCCTGCGCAGATTCCGGTAACAACGCGGAAAATATAAGGTAACGAGAGATAAGGAAGGTAACGGTAGGGCGTAATCAGAGAAAGCAAAAATAAAACAAAAATAGGAACTGTGTTTTTTTTTTTTATTTCACTTTCGATTTATTGATTGATAGAAAATTGGAAACGCGGAAAGGAATACGCGAACGCAAAGTACAGGAGGTCCAATGAAATCTATGGAGATTTACAAAGTTTGCGTTTCATAAAAATTATTATAGTGGATCATGGTTTTAAAATTTAAATTGGTCATTTTTGTTTTTCAATCAAATACTGTAATTGGGGAAAAGTCTCACTTTGCAACCAGTGTACACAGAATAAGCAGAGATTTATAATGTTTTACTTGGAGTACAAGATTTACACTTTATTTTTTTCAAAATTATTATTGTTGTTTTATAATCGCTGGAGATTTCATCGAAACTATGCAGATTTACATGGCCGAATTTATTAAGAAGCGTGTGGAGTTTGTTCAAGATTTACAGAGTGAAAGATTTTTTTTTTATCGAATCTCTAGAGATATAATATTCAGGGTTTGTAGAGATTTATAAAACCTTATCAAATCATTGCACGATTTTAATAATAATAAAAATGTTTGGAAGATTTAATTATTCTATTAAGAGATTAACACGCTTTGAAAATTTGCTAACTCAAACAAGATTTAGCATGCGCTGTGTTGGGCTTTTTTCTCCCTGGAAAGAAATGTTTTCCGATGGCAACAGATTTCAATGGCGAACGAAAAATCAGCAATACCCCACCCCACTCTCTCCAAGTTTGTTTTTTTTTTTCCTAAAAAAAAAATGGGTTCATTATTTCTCGTATTAGTTAGTGTTTTTGTTCGCCGTGTGCGGCCATGGGATGATATGAGGCCGTGGTGACTTCCGAATGAATACCTTGAGCCAAAGGAATTCGGAAGTACGGCTTTGATTATTAAGTCGTCGCTTTTAATTTCGCCATTTTATTATTCTTGCGAGGTGACGGCGTCGTGCGCATGCGTAGATCGCGAGCTCCTCTCTGGCGCATGCGCTTTATCATCATCGAGGTTCATCGAACTTTGAACGTTTCGATTGTGAATGGAGGAGTGAGAGAGAGAGGCTAATACGGCACTCACTCCACTAAACATTAACACTATTAAAAACATTTCCAAATTTCATTTTTTTTTCTTCCAAAAATTTTTTTTAATTTATAATTATTATTTTATTTTTACTTACCGTAAATTTAATTTTAAATTTAAAAACTTTTTTTTTTCTTTAAAAATTGGTTGCCTCGTGCTAGGAAATTCGTTGTAATGAGAGAGGTTCTTTGTGCTGAGCTGTTGGTTGTAAAAAGTAGATGCAAATTGTTTGATGAAAATGCTTTTTATTCGTTAAATGGAATTTGGTTCTTAAGTGAAGTTGTTGTTGTTTAAGAGAGCAGGCGGAATGTACGTAGAGTAATGAAGTTTGTTCGTGGGTTGGGTTGAGGTGAGCGAGCGCTGGTGGCCACACAAGCCTCACTTTTATTATCGTTACTGTATTATGTGGCAAACACGATAATACCTGTACATGTACTTGTCATGGATTATTTACGTTCGTTTTGCAGCTGATAAGTGTCACGTGACCTAATTAAGTTTACGTTAATTTAAACGTGACGTCATTTCCCCCCCCCCCTTTCCCCAAGTACATCTACATGTAATCGACCTTATTAAAAAAATCAACAAGCAAAAAAAAAATAAATACGGTAAATAAAGTTAAAGGAAAAATTTTTTGGAAATATTATAATTAAAAATAACAAAACATTATAAAAAAGTGAAACAATTTTTTTGGGGTCTTGTTCGATCTGTTGCATCATTTATCAGCTATTATTACATGTATTTTGAAAATGGAACCGAAGCTTTTTATTTTAATATTTATTTATTTTGTTGTTTTTGTTTAAGCGAATCGTTTTCTGTAAATGGTTTGCCTGACACGTTCTCAAAAACATCGTTCATATTATTTTTTTAAATATTATTGTGGAAAATATTATTATGATTGTTATTATTGGCATCAACAGCTTTTTTTTTTCCTTCTCTTCCTCGGGCGAAAACAGCTTAAACGCCGGTGTTAAGTGCATGAAACCATACTGCATTAATCGCGAGTTTACGAAGAAAAGTTCACTCACGAAGGAAAGCGCATTGATTGATACTCGTAGAAATAAGGCTCATTAATTGCACGAAACAAACGGCGATAATTATTGCATGAAAGTAAAGTTAATCCGATTTGCATGCACGAAACGAAGTCAGATTTAGTTCGGTAATTCGTGCATTTCATTAACAGTGCACGGTTTAGTAGAGTGTTGTTTTAGGTGAGCGGGGTGAATTTTTCGTACCGGTAGAAATCGATGATATTTTTAGAATATTTTTCAGTTTTTTCGAATTGGAATTTTTTTTTGTGTGTGTGTTGCGGATGGTAGAGCGTTGACCTCCTCCATTGGTTGGAGAGGCAGGGCATAGGGTGGAGAAGGAAGGGCCAGAGTTCTGTGCGCGTAGGTACGGGCTTCTCGGAAACTGCAGCTGGTTAATGGACAAGTTTGCTTCACAAAAATACACAATTCCCGGGAACAATTTAATATGAAGAAGTTGTGAAAGTACCTACCGGTACGACATTCTCAGAACGGCGCATGTTCAATTCATTTCCATATGTTTGACAAATAAAATTTTTTTCAATAATCGATAAATCAAATCAGAATACATTTTTAAGTTTTTAACCCTGCTATTGTTTTTTTTTTTCTTTAATAACCGGTGGGAATTGGATACCGGTAGTATCTTTTCGGACGCCCGGTAACAAAAAAGTTACCGGTATTTTTTTTTTTTTTTAATAACCTTTGAAGGTTAATTATTATTGTAATTTGGTACATGTACAGCGAATACATTAATTTGCATCGAAGTTTTTATCAGAGTAGGAGCGCCATAAATAACGGAATTTGTTGGGAGAATGCATAATTATTATTTTCAGAGGTACACTACAACGAAATTTTTGATTTTAGAGAAAAAAAAATTTTTAGTTGATGTGCTTTCGCTATAACGAATTCTAGTTTATTTCCGGTTAAATGTTATATTAATTTCGTTGACATTTTTCACTTAATGAAATTTCGTTCTAGTGAGTTTTTTTTTTTCTTCTTCTTCTATAACATACAAAATACGTTTATGTTTTGATTCACATTGTTTTTCTATTAAAACTGGTTTTTTTTTCTTCTTTCAATTCTTTTTTAAAAAAAAAAAAAAAAAAATGAAGATGGCGTCGGAATGAAATGTTGTGACGAATGTAAAGGAAAGAGAGGGTGAAGGTGACCTTGCCCCGCACTAAA
Source organism: Polydesmus complanatus (assembly GCA_034692225.1). NCBI lineage: Eukaryota > Metazoa > Arthropoda > Diplopoda > Polydesmida > Polydesmidae > Polydesmus > Polydesmus complanatus. Next base: position 11,949 of record JAQGAZ010000299.1, on the reverse strand, counting down.
ACGTCTTAGCAGGTGCTATTTTCATTCCTCACGAAAAGAGAGAGAGAAAAAAAAAAATACATGTACTGTATAAAAAAAAAAAAAATGTTTTTAATTGTATTATTAAAACTGTTTCGCTAAAAACTGATCCGCTCACCCAAACTGGTTCGGAACGGATCTTACTCTTCATCATTAGTTTTAATCATCGGTTTGTTTTTTTTACTTTTAAAATTCATATTTTAATGTTGTTTGTTTTTTTCTTATTAATAATTACACGTTTACAATTAATGTATTTTATTATAAAGTAATTTTAATTTATTTAGCCTCGTTGTTATCAAACAAATGATGGTGACCAAAATTTTTTTTTGTGCTGGGCATGCGCACACTTTTTCTTTTATTTTAAAATCTTTTTATCAAATCTTGTTTGAAAAAATTTGATCTCGTTTGTTTACATAATAATCTAAAGATTAAGGACGGCGTACATAGTTGCCCCGTATATTTATTATAAGGCGCTTCTTAGGGAGGTGAGCGACTTTGTATGCAGCCCTTATATCTTAATCCAGAATCGATTAAGAAATGCGTTGACATTGGATGAGTTGAATCGAGTTTATGGAGGGTGCTTTAATAACCACCGGATGTAATTAATTTTCCCGCCACAAAAAAATCGTGACGCGCCAAAACATTAAAAAAAAAAAAAAAAAATGTACGATACCTCAAAACGGTCACGAGATGCGGCTTTGTCATGAGTGCGCTTTGCGGTTGGTTGGCTTAAGCAAAATGGACAGTTTAAGTAATATCTAGAATATTATCTCGCTTAAGCCGCATAAGTACAATACCTCACGGTCCTTATAGGACTCAGTAGATTTTATAGACAATTTTTACATTTAAAAATGTTTGGTTGAGACATTTTGACGCGTGTAACCAAATGAAAAAGACTGTGGGCGCACTGTTGAAAATTGAAAAATCAAAATGATTGAAAGGTTGATTGTTCTACTTTAAAATGTTGCGCTGGTCGTCCGCAGCCATCTTATTTTTTGTGTGTTTTTCTCGGCTGGTGATTTATTCGTTGACCTTTTTATTTCCCGCTGCGATTAATCTGCATATTAAAATATTCCTTCACATTGATTTATGGAACTGGCTTGAACTTGGGTTCAAAGCAAATCGGAACTTTTACTGCGCTTCTCGCCTTGTTTATCTTTTCAACTTTCACTTTCACTTTTTTTTTTTTTTTTTTTTACGACTTTAAGTTTGGATAAAACTAATAAAACTCTTTTAGCGGATAAGATAAAGTTGTACGTTAGCGGGTACGTTAAAATTTGCTAAAACAATAGAGACCTTGCAATAGAGAAGCTTAGTCCGCCGCTGAACTACGATAATTTTATAATGTTACTTAAACTCTGGGTTGTGGTCAAAACCTAGAAATCTTATGAATAATATCTGCTGTTTTTATTTAAAAAAAAAAAACTTTTAATCGTTCACCCTGTACAATTATTATGAGTTGTAAAACCTTGTTATTCAAATTTGCTCATTTTATAATTTTTTTTTTTTTTAGGTAAGAGTTTGTTTTGGATTGGTTTGTTTACGTAATGTAATGCGCATTAAGGTATGTTAAAACGGAAATTGTTTGTGGAAATTCGATCTAGCTCGAAATTAGTTTTTCCAAAATAATGGGGAGAGCATTTGAACGCCGATTGAACTCTTAATGAAATCAACCCAAATTATGAACGCGCTTTTATAATGGTAATAAAAATAAAAATATTTTTTTTTTATTAAAAAAGGTGAATTGGATAAGCGAGAAGAAAAAAAAAAAAAGCACGTGAGCGCATGCGCGGTTTAAAAAATCGTTAACATTATACATTTAGCAAATGGATTGATAAATGGATTGCGTTTCCCCTCCGGCGTTTTCTTTCCTCTCTAAAAAGAGGTTGAGAGGGGGGGGGGGGATGACGTAGTAGGAAAGGGTTAAGTGAACTTCATGTACTTTGTTGTTGCTCCTCAACTTTTGTTGCGTTACTAATGAAAACGGTGACGTATTTTTATGTTACGAAAGGCAGTAAACTCGCGTTTTAATTTCTTTTTCAAACTGCCAAATTCTTTATTTCTCTATGTATTTTCATTCGTGATGAAATGTTTGTGAGTATAGTAGTTTACACCGGTAACGAAATTGTTGAATGACGGTCGCCAATTTCGTTGTGACGAATTCTTGTATCGTTGTACACGGCGGATTCGGCGCGATATTAATAAAATTTAGTACATGGTATTAAAAATACTAAGTTGTGTTTTATGGTCAAAACAAATTCTTTTTTGTTTTATTATTTCCGGCTATTTATGCACGCTCTGTAATTCACTTCCGGTTTTAGTCGTATGCGATAAGAATTTTTTTTTAAAGTTAATTGTTGAACATTCCAAATTTTAGTACAGAAAGCGTTATGCGTTTTAAGAGGGTTTTAACGCATTTGCGGAACGCTATGAGGGAGGATTTCCAGCTGTACGGTACCGTATCCGCTAATCGCTACGAGAATATTTTTCTAAGCTTTTATCATATCCGTTAAGCGTTGTAATGAGAGTTTTATTTACGGGAGAGAGGCGCGGGTAAAAGGGAGGTTAGCGGTACAGGTAGAGAGGGGGAAGGGCGGTAGAGTTGCTTAGGTGGAGAGGTTAAGTGAAGAGGGCGATGTGCAGGGTGTACGTAGAGATCGTGGGAGGTGGGATAGGCGGTTGGGAAGCGATACGTGTTAAGCGAGGGTGGGTAGAGGTAGAGCGCGGTATGCGTTAGTGAGGTGGATGGCGGTAGGGAAGCGGTAGGTGTTTAGCAATGGGTGGAATGTGGTTCGATCGCCATTTATTTTTCTTTCCTTCTATAATAAAACTTAATAATCTACCTTTAGGTTATTTTTAATTCGCTCACCAGGCGTCGCTAAACGATGATAAATATTTTTGCCGCATTTATGGACCACGTTATCCAGGTCACGAGCTACGCGTAATTCGCCCTGGCCAATTCATTACTCAATTTACTTTATATTTTTTTGGGGCTGAATAAAATAAATTGTGCTGCGCAAATTTGTTAATTTTATAATATATCTCCCCTCCCTCCAGTTTAATTTACTGGTTAATAGTTTGTTGATTAAAATTATTGAAACTTAATACACATAATTAGGAGTAATTGCGAGCGTAATAATATTGTTACTCGGAAGGAAAGTCAATCTGTCGTCTCCTTTTTACTCCCCACTCACGTTTTTCAATCAGCGAACTCGTAATCATTGGCAAAGGCTGTTTATGTATTAATTTACACCAAACGATTAACTATTCCGCTTCTGGTTCAATGTTTTTCGGGAAACTTTGATTTCCATAATCATGGGGCGTAAAAATGCAGTGAAATTTTTTTTGCTTATGTTTTATGTGGACAACTCTAAAATGGTCTGCTTTTTGGAGCAGGAAATACAAACTGGAAGTCATTACAATAATAATAATAATAATAATAAAAAAATGCAAAATAAAATATAGTTCAAGTTTTAATATTTGTTTATAAAATTCAAAATGGCTCCAGTAAGTTCAAGTTTAGCTTAACTTACTTTTGATTGAACCATGTTGTATGTTTCGCGAAGGAAGTTTAGAGAAAAATTTGCATACTGTACTGTACCGTATTATTATTTTTATTACCGGTAATACGATATTTAAATTGCTGAATTGAAATCTTGAATTTTTTTCTACCTACGAAAAAGGTACGAGTTAGAAATACAATATCGGTACCGGTATATAAATATTTTTTTACATTATACTCAATTTTTATTTCTATTTTTAGTTATTTATTCAATTAGTTGATAAATAAATTGCTAATTATTTTTGATACTGAATACGGTATTTAAAAACACCTTTCTGTTGATGAATTTTGAGGAAAAAACGGTTAGAATTACAGTAATGCGAAATTTCATCGTTTTTCTTGAACAATCAGGTTAAGAATCAGAGCAACCTATACCCGGTAGTAGTTAGTTCTGTTTCCACTTGGTAGAGAATTCTAGAAGACGTTTTTGATGTTCAATAAAAGTTGTAAACGGGGATTGTTTTTAAAAGGCAAGTTCTAGAATTCTCGCTTGCCACGATCATGAAAGTACAGTACATGTAATTATTATTTTTCGAAGTTTTAAAACGTCAGCATGAGAAAGGTTCCAAAAAAAAAAAGGAGTTGGTTTTGTTCGAACTTTTACCAAATTGAATCTTCCATAAAGGATTTTTCCGCAGATTTTTTTTTCCTTAGTTTTCTCGAGCCCCGCCCACTCGCTTTTTTTCTTCCACTCGTGATTTGAACAAAAGAGTTTGATCACGTGATTCGGCCCTTTGTTCGTCTCTATTGTTAGTTTTTGCGTTCTCGTGTGCACCGTATCGTTTCTCCCCCTTTCCACTAGATTGGGCCTATGATTCACTGTCCCCCTAGCAGCTTAGCGCATGTCCATTGTTCGCGGCGTTTACAGAGGAGAAGGGGGGGGGAGGGGAATCTTTGGAAGGTTGTGTGCCCTTTCGTTTGGCCCCGGCGTGTGCGAGGCTCGAGTGAAAGAAAAAAAAAGGTCCTATTGAATTCTCTTCAAATCCTTTTTAACAGTTTAGCTCATTGTTGAAGCGGAACTTGTCACCTTTTCTATTGATTCGGGACCTTCTGCTCTTTAGTGTCATTTGTTCCTAGGACCCGTTTTTGAACCTCCGAAGGTGCGCGAGTTCTCTTGTTATTTTTAAGGAGTGGAGAAAGAGAGAACTTTTATTGCCCTTTTTCATTCACTTCCGAAAAACTTATTGGGACCCCTTTTGTTGCGTTTAGGACCTGTTTGAATGCGTGACCTCGTTGACCACTCCTTTAACGATTATGGTCACTTAACCATATGAAAATTTACTCTCAGAAGCGGGGATTTTTTACACTCGAGCTTCCGTTAGGTGGCGCTACCTCAAGGCGCAACTAGCGAAATTCTCGGTACTGTACGGCACAAAGAATTTTTTCGGCTCTTGTTCGATAGAAGCCAACCGCCGGCTGTATTATTATTGCAATTAATTATTACATTTACCACTATCAATTTTAAATAAATTTTTTAAAAAAACAGGGTCTTGTTCGACCGATCGCACAGACCGATTTGGAGACGATTTTGAACCGATCGTTAATCAGCTATGATAATATTGCAGCGCCACCTCGGTTTGTAATAATAATTGTGGAAATAATTTAAATCGAATAAATAGATATAATAATTATTTAAATAATAAAATGTATTTAATTAACAAGTTAATTAATTGCAAATTAATTTGAAAAAAAAAAACCGCGCAAAGCTTTAAAGCTACTGTAAGCCCAGTTAACTGATATGGCTGAAAATTAAATTAGCAGAAAAACAATATCAGCAAAAGCGCACCATAGGCTGAAAATCGGCCTTTGCGATAGATCGAACAAGAGCCCGAACTTTTAATGAATAAAAAAATTGTATCTTCAGTTTCAATATACCGGTAATAGTAACAAAAAATTTTCCCGTAAATTATAACTTGGTAGCGGTATTTATTTATTACTTTGCTTTAACCGAAATTGTCAGTGCATAATAATTTGATAGCGAACCAATTTGGTTTTTCCGTTTTCCAACTTTTGGTTCTATCGGAGTTGTTAAAATAACAGTGATTGTGCAAATGGCATTCGCTTTGAGGTCAATTAAATGTGTTTGGCGTTGGTGGCGCCCCCTCACTCACTCGCTCCCAGCTAAACTTCTTTTGTTCCCAACGCTTCTTCTCCCCCGAGAGGAATGTTATCACTCTTTTCTTCTTTCACTCCTTTTCTTTCTTTCTTTTTTTTTTTCTCACTCTCTCGCTCATTTGGGCTGCGAAACGCAAGGTCAACCAAATCTCTCTTTTATTTTCGCTCTTTCCAAATTTACACTGTTTGCTTTTTTTTTTCTCTCTCTGCTATTTTAAGCTAACACTCTCTCATTCTCACTAGTCTTGTACATGTACTCCTCTCTCTTCACATCTTACTCACTCTTCCTTACCGTATTTATTTCACTTTTTCTATCTTCCATTACCACCCTGCGAGTATTTTCGGTCTGAAAGAGTGAGTGGTGGGGTGGTTGGGTGGGTTTCTCAAGCGGTAACTCTGCACCTCTCACCTGCGCATTCCCCCCGCCCCCCCCCCCTCATCTCTCGCACTCTCTTTCGGCCAGTTTCAAAAGTGGTTAAGTTTCGGTGGAAAAAGTTTTGACAGGAAACGCGTACAAAAAAAAATACATTTTTTTTTTCTTCGTTTTGTAATACTGGATGAAGGGAAATGTGTATTATAAGAGGAAAATTTGGTAGAGGGATGTATCAAAACGTGAACTACGCTTTCGTTACTTTTAATAGAATTGGAAACAATAGTTTCGACTTTTTTAAATCATTTTTATCACTTTATTCTCGAAGGAGGTGAATACTGTACAGTGAAACCCGGCTATAGTGCGACTCGAGGGACCGAAAACAATTCGCATTATAAGCGGGATCGCACTATATCAGGGAAATGCTAGAAATTGTAGCTAAAGCATTTGCTCAAAAATATTTTTTTTTACATGTGATTCAATTTTTTTGGCTTTTTTTTTTTACATACAGTCTGTAATTATTGGCAAGAATAAAATGTCCAGAAAATTCACAATTTTTAGATTTTCAATGAAAAAAATTTTATAGAAAAAAAATTCATTCAGTGAAGCGCACTATAAACGGACTTATTAAATAGACTTTTAATCTCTAGGAACCAAAATATGGTCGGACTAGCGCGGGTTCGGCCTTTAAGAGGGTTTTTTTATACATGTACAATGCCATGTTCTATTGGTGTTGTTCAACTGACAGGGCCAAAATCGCATTATAAGCGGGCGCACTATAAAAGGGGTTTCACTGTACAGTATTTCGTTAATTGACATCAATATTATTGACGCCAATGGAGCATTAGCTTCATTCATTTTTGGCAAATATTTGGGACATTTCCGACGTTACCTGTTATAATGGATAAAAATGGAGGATAATAATAAACTGACGCCGAGTTTGCGAGGCACCAAATGCTTTCGGGAAAAGTGGCATATTTGTTTTTGTTGATAAAATACCGTAATAAAGTTTTTAAATAATTTTTCAGTTGACTTTCGGTGGCAACTGTCCTGTATGGTACGCCACTGATCCAACAGTACATGTACAGTATACTGTAGTAGTTTTAAATAGAATTACGAAGAAGAGAGTGAATGGAAAGGAGGAGATGGGTGCCATTTTGAGTGTTGTTGAGAAGAGGTTTTTGGGGACGAGTGGTGTGGGTGGTGGTGACATTCTTAGAATTTGGCTATAAAAATAGAGAGAGGGGGAAAAAGAAAACAAAAGGTGACATGTGAAATTAATGTCCTATTTTCTGGTGACACAGACTCCTCCTCGCATATGTCCGCCAGGGGGAGCCACGTCATAGGAAGGGTGGTGGGGGATGGGGTTTGATGGGAATAAATTACGAGCCTCCTGCCAACGTCACTTCACTGTTTATCATCAGTGTTAGTGGGACGGAAAAGCCCAGTTTTCTCAACTTGACCGCTTACGCTGAGCGTTAAAAGAGTTTTCACGGGTATACGGTATACCGTAGCTCATGCACGTTGTAAGATAGTTTTCTTATAAATTCCGAAGAGTTGTCTTCGGATGGAAAATTAATTTGCTAGGTTCCTAGAATACACCAATTGATTCCGAGAGGAAGAAACAAAAACAAAAAAAGTGGCGAGTAAAGAATGAATCGAAGGAAAAGGTGTAGTGTTTCAGGTATAATAATTTGTTAGCGAAATAGCGTTAAAGCGAAAGAGCAGGATCGGAAGGGTAAACAGACGCGCGTTATTCATCCGCAAAAGCCAATTCATTTTCGACATTTGAACTTTGAGTGCGTCAAATTAGAAAAACTCAATTTCGCGAGTCATAAAAATCACTTTAGCGAATATAAATCAGCATTCACCCACCCGACCGACCCCTTAGCAAAAGTCCCTCTAGCTCGGAGCTCGAAAGCGCAAAACAAGCGCCGAGCGAATTTAATCAACCAGCTTTTTCTTTTTTTTTTTTTTTTATTTATTATTATTTCGTCGTCAGCGGATTTCTTTAATCTAGATTAAACCCGGGAAAAGGGGTTTACTAAATCGAGATTAAAGTTGATAAACCGAGATTTATTCATGAAAATATTTTTCTACGAGTAATTTATTACGAGTTTATTTTTCGGTAAAGATAGCAAAATTAATAACATGGTCGTCAATTCAAAATTTAGATCAATTAAATTGATATTAATGAAATTGAGATTAATGAAATTGAGATTAATGAAATTGAGATTAATGAAATTGAGATTAATGAAATTGAGTTTAATAAAATTGAGATTAATAAAATTGAATTTAATGAAATTGAGATTAAAAAAATTGAATTTAATGAAATTGAGATTAATTAAATTGAGGAGAATGAAATTTAGATTAGTAAAATTGAGATTAAAAAAATTGAATTTAATGAAATTGAGATTAAAAAAATTGAATTTAATGAAATTGAGATTAATGAAATTGAGTTTAATAAAATTGAGATTAATAAAATTGAATTTAATGAAATTGAGATTAAAAAAATTGAATTTAATGAAATTGAGATTAATTAAATTGAGGAGAATGAAATTTAGATTAGTAAAATTGAGATTAAAAAAATTGAATTTAATGAAATTGAGATTAACAAAATTGAGATTAACAAAATTGACATTAGCAAAATTGAGATTAACAAAATTGAATTTAATGAAATTGGGATTAGTAAAATTGAGGTTAACAAAATTGAGTTTAATGAAATTGAGACTAGGGTTAAATGAAATTAGATTGCTGAGTTTCTTCCGGATTTCCTCATTTAAATTAGACGACTTAACCTTGATATAAAATTTTGAGGCAAACAAACAAATTTTTTTACTAAGCAAGGTTCAATTTATTTACAGTGTACCGGTAGCAAAACCTATGTCTAAAACAAGATTACCGTAACATTTCATTTTATTTAAATATATTATATTTTTTTTTTGGGATGTAATAACATAGATTACTCGCCGAGCTTAACGAACTGAGATCAAATAAAATGTCATCACTGGTTTTCTACCAGATTTCTTAATCTGGATTAAGCTCCTGGATCTTAATTTAAAATTTTGATGGATAAAAAGAGTTTTTTACTCGACAGGATTTAATTTCTTTAAACGAGATTAATTTTTGCTTTTTTCTACAACAAGATCGAAATTTAAATGATGTGCGCTTGCGCAGATTCATAAATAATATTGGTCCTGATTTTTTTTTAAATTTTATCCGCAGTTATTTTTTTAATCTTTTTTTTTTTGTTGTTGTTGTTGTTTTTAATGAGTGAAGTAAGTCACGTCACATGGTTTAACAAACTGTTAAGGTTGTTTAGTGCACTTGACATGATATGGTGGCCATGGATGTGATGCTGTATTTTGATTGTTGTGGGCCGTGAAGCAAAAAAGTTGGGAAGCAGCGGGGTTAGGCGGCCGCATCGCTCCGGTTGCCCTTGACGACGGTTGTCACGGCAACTGCACTCCTCGCGCGGCTTAGCCCTCCCCGCACACACTATCAACACCACCCCTCACTTCTTCTTTCTTTCTTCCATCCTTCTTTTTTTTTTACTCTTTCTTCATCTGCTGACGTCACCCTCGCATTTATTTATTCCCTTAAAAATAATTACTTTGACTAAACTGCACGTGTACCGTAGGTTAGTGACGTAGAGGGGAACTATCTAAGCTACGTTATTGAAAAATGGCGGGAAAACGTAGGGCGCGCGTTATTTAACTACAGTAACTAAAAATTGTAACCTAGAAAAGTACCTATTGAAAAGCGATAATTTATTTTTGCAATACGATTCGTGACGTGATTGATGACACAGCGGCGCACGTGCGGAGAAAATCGGAGCCAATCACAAAACGCACGTGTCGGACTAGGCTCATTTCAATAATAATGCATTGCTGTACGTGTACTCGAAGTAAAAATAAAAATAAATAAATTAAACGAGATTTGAATTTGACGCTATTCGATATAAAACGCTGTAACAGTTTTCACGTCTTTACCTACCTACCTACCCTTTCAGATTCCGTAAGCGAAAGCCATTTGCTTATAATAAAAAGGTAGCCGCAAACAACTTTGGTAGTCATAAACAACTCCACTAACCATCCGCTTAAGGTGTAGTAATGCATTATATGACGTCAACGAGACATTTGGTCAGCTGGGGTAGATTGAAATTACATTACCGGTATTGTATTGGGTGAAATTAGACTTTAGAATAAAATAATAATTAATTTATTTACAACCATTGAAATGGTAAGCCGCAGTTGAGGGCAAGGCTCTACCGTAAAGGGGACCCCTGAATTTAATACAAATGCTAAATACGTAGGTTTAATGAGCTAAAAACTATCCGTATTCAGTTGCTATAACTTAGGGGATTTCTCTTAAACAATACTTAAGGAACGACTATGCATAGAAAAGTACAGTTTAAACAACTGCTTACGGGTTCCTTATTTTAAGGGGAGACTATAAGAGATTTATCTTAGCTTTGTTTATCTACTCTATTTGCTTAGATTTATCTACGCTATAAAAGAGTTTTCTCATCTTTACCGAATCCGCTAAACTCTTTTAGATAGTTTTATCAAATTTACCGGATCCTCCAAACCTTATAAGATTTTTTTTTTTTCAGTTTTACCTTATCCGTTAAATGTTTTAATAGAATTTTCTTATATTTATCATATTCGATAATACCAAAAATGAGTTTTTACCAGCTTCACAGTATCCGCTAAACTCTATTCTAGAGTTTTCTTAGCTTGTCATTATGCGCTAAAAGTTTTAAGAGAATTTAATCAGTTTTATCGTATTCGCTAAACGCTATAAAAGAGTTTTCACAGCTGCTGCTTGATCTTATGCGTCAAACATTATATTAAGAGAGTTTAATCAACTGTACCGTATTCACTGAACGTTATAAGAGTTTTCTCGGCTACACCGTAACCGCTATGACGAAGTTTTGTAATTTTTACGCTAAACGCTATTGGAGAGTTTTCTTAGCCTAGTACGTATCCATTAATCGGAAGGGAGGGGAAAAATGTCACTATAAGTCAAATTTTCTAATTATTAAAAGTCAATTGAAAACAAAAATGATCGCTATAACCAAGTTTTTCAATATTTCCAATAATGATTTTGTTTATTAAATGTTATTTTGCAATTACTGTATTAGCGGTATATTGAAACGGCTATTTCGAAACGTGAATTTGGTTTTACTACGGTAGTTTTGTTGTTACGCTTTGTTTGCCTAGGTGCTTAGAGCGGCTTAGTCGAGGAGCTAGGCATCGATCAATGAGTCAGCCGCGTTGAGCCAAGCGCGGGAGAGAGAGAGAAGGTTTTTTGGCGGGAAGAGCGCTGATTGGTCGCTTCCTTTTAATTGATTACGTTAGCATGTTTAGCGTTGGCGGTCGACGAACCTGAACGAGAAAGAGGGTTCGCTGTTCTCTCTTCACGTAATTCGGAAGGAAAAACGCGCGCGCGGCGTGTACCGGTTCTGGTTCCATCTTTTATTTACATTTTGATTTATTTATTTATTTATTCTCAACCAAATAACAAGATGCTGTTAAAATTAGCCGAAAATTTCACATTATTTTGCTTTGTCAAAAAAAAAAAAAAAAAAGCTTCCCAATCATTTATTGCTTCGCGGCCCATAAATATCAAAACTTATATTACTGTTAAGTGCCACCAATCGCAAAACATTAGAAAATTACAAAGTTTGTTTTGAATATACAGTAATAAAATAAATATTTTATTAAAAATACAGTGTTGTAGAGTATTTTTTTATAATTTTAAAAAAAGAGGCGGCCTGCTGTAATATTTTTGTAAAATTTGGCTTAGCTGCAGTGAGTCGCGGGTCAGCGCTTGGGAAGCACAGTATTAAGGATGGGGGGGGGGGGGGGGGGGCGTAAAA